>JANHZT010588755.1:0-12889 GCA_032468215.1 Stegonotus admiraltiensis | reverse complement strand
GGCCTAAATCTCTTTTGTTGTTTTAATTGGGATTTTTATTTGAGTATTTTAAATTGTGGGGCCAAAAATTATTTAATACTTTTAAATGGTTCTCAACTTTTGTAGTTTACGTTTTTATTTTGGCTGTTCACCGCCCTGAGTCCCTTCTGGGAGAAGGGCAGTATAGAAATTAAATTTAATTAATTAACCTATGCATAGACCTAGCCATCTCTTTATCTCTTCAGTGTGGATATCTGTTGTGGACTATTGAGGGTGGTGGGGGCTATTAAGAGTGAGTCTGTTTTCTGCCTAAAAACATGTTTCTCCATTTCTTATCCAGGGAAATAAAATATTCTGCCTTTTTAATATTTCCTAGAATATTTCATTTTCCTAGGAGAGGGTGGGTGCTAACTTCCTACAACACAAAGCAGAATTAAAACCGGAGTGACAAGTCTCCACTTGTGACCATTCAATGAGACAGAATCTGAGTCAAGCTGGTGCTGTCCAACTTTTTTTTTTTTATTTGATTTATATGCCGCCCTTCTCCAGAGACTCAGGGCGGCTTAGGATGCGTTAAGCAATAGCCTTCATACTTTTGTATATTTTAGACAAAGTCAGCTTATTGCCCACACAAACCGGGTCCTCATTTTGCCTACTTTAGAAAGGATGGAAGGCTGAGTCAACTTTGAGCCTGGTGACAATTGAACTCGCAGTAATTGCAGGCAGCTGGATGCTAAATACTCCCTTTCAACAAGAGCATTAGTCTGCTTTGCTCCTCAAACTTCAAGTGAAGCTTTTCCCTTGAGCCAATAGAAGTGCATCTCAGGCTTCTCTGCAAGTGTGTCTTTACAAGTGTTAGCCAGTGAGCCAGCAGAGAAAAATAGGAGGAGGAGGGGCAGGAGCAGGAACCACATGAAAGCTACATTGCTGCCAGAAGTGAAGGAGGCAGAAAGTTCAGCTGTTGCTGCTTTTCAGAATCTTTTACTAAGATGCCCTTTCAAAACAGTTCTTCCTGGACAAGGAAACAGAAACTGATTTTGACAGGGGTGATAGTGGTGCTTTTGGGCACCATGACTGTTTTTGTGGTTTTTGGACTGCTCAGGCTTGGAAGGAAGAAGACCCCCACTGCAGAAGAACAGCAGTGGAAAGGCAGAGGGACCACTGAACACCTGGTGGAAATTGTCCTGGGAAGATGTTACAACTTCATTACTACAATAAATTCTGAACTCAGGTGAGTGGCAGGGTATTCTTGCAAAAACTGAAAGCAGGACTGATCCAAAGGGTATGCAAAAAGGAAATAAGCAGGAAAAGGAAATGTCTGAAGCTTCTTTTCCAGAAAAATATATATTTTCAAAAATATAACAGTATGTAGCAAATAGGCTTGCTATTTTCTTCTGAGGAGTGCTCTATTTTATTACAGAAACATATTTAATAAAATAATATAAAAATGTATGTTCTGCCTTCAAATGCATCTGCATCCTTCTGGGCTGATCATATCAGAATTTCAGTTATCCCAGCAAACTATTTCAATTAATGGAAAATCCATATACATAAGCATTTTCACATTTCTTCCACAGCAAGTAGTATAGGCATGTCTGTTGTTTCTAATATTAGAAATAATACCTGACACTTGATTACCTTCTCTGAAAATCCCCCCCCCCTTTTTTTGAAAATTCCAGCTACTTGTCTGAAATGGTGCAGGATCTCCTGCTTGAGTAAGGGGTTGGACTAGAAGACCTCCAAGATCCTTTCCAACCCTGTTATTCTGTTCTGTTTAAAATTACCTATCACTAGAGCAAAATAAGAAGGAGAAAGGAGAGTTTAGTAGTATGAGTGAGGGATACCTCTGTCATATTCCCACAACCTTCCTGTCTCTTGAACCACAAAGCCAAAGTGTTGCAACCTTGCTCCAGTAGCTTGACCCTTTGATTGTTTCTTTCACAATCCTCTGAATGTGGCATGTTCCAAAAAGCATAACTTTTCTCTGCTAAGTGTGATTCATGGGTGCTAGTGGTTCTGGTGTTACAAACTAAGGATTTTTTTTAGCATGCTGTGGCATTTCAGACTGGAAACGAGACATTTCAATGACTTCTTGAGGAATGGAAGGTGTAACATATAAGATGGCTAATGAAGGGGTGTAATACAAAAGCGAGATGAGGACAGATGGATCTGAGAGGTGATCTTCAAAAATAAGATTGCATTAATTGTTCAAACTATAGGTAATCCTCAATTTACAACCACAATTGAGCCCAAAATTTATGTTGCTAAGTAAGATAGTTAAGTGAATTTTGCCCCAATTTACAACCTTTCTCGTCACAGTCATTGCAGCTATTAGGTTAGTCACAGTTGTTAAGTGAATTCGGCTTCCCCATTGACTTTACTTGTCAGAAAGTTGTCGTAAATATGAATCAATTGCCAAGCATTCAAATGTTGATCACATGACTATGGAGATGCTTCAATGATCATGTGAAAAATGGTCATAAATCACTTTTTCCAGTATTGTTGTAAGTCTGAATGGTCACTAAATGTACTGTTGTAAATCAAGGACTGCCTGTAGATTATCTTTGTATTTCAGGTATGAATTTAGAGAAAAATTCTGGCTCTTCATGATTTTATTTTGTCTTGAATTTGCATTTCAGGGCTCTCTTTGCATTTGCATTTCAGGGATTTGCATTTCAGGGCTCTCTCTATAAAGTTTACTTAGAAGTAAATCTAAATATATTCAGTTGGGTTTCCTGCCCACTAATGCAAACAGAATTGTAGTTCTAGTAGGAATATTAACTCATGAGTAAACCTTGTGTGCCTCATTAAGTAGATATCCCATGGTTATATAAAAAAAAGTCCTGTTAATTTACATTCCCAAGGAAATCAGGATTTTAAATCAGGAAACAGAGAAATGTGATTAAATTTGGAAATGCATGGCTGATTGAATTAGACAATATTTTTTTAAACTGGTTTGTAATTATTTATGCAATGGAGGTGGTAATCTGCAAAACTCAATAGTAAAGGAATGTATTGTTATCTTTGTGTAAGCAAGATGCTTCCGGAATTTTATCAAGCATTGCGATTTTAGTGCATTAGTGTGAGCTTGAAAGGGAGATGTTATTGCTCTAAAAGGAGGCAATTCTTCAAAATAAATGTAACTCTTAACAGAGTAGCGCTATTTCTTTCTAGGCTCATTTGAAAATCAGAAAAAGTACCAAACCTTACTTAAATACTTAAATACTACTCCCTGAGAGCAATTTCTAAATGCATACCATTTAAAAATAGCCTTTATTTTTTCTTGAAATTGCTGAATTCTTTAGAGAATCATACTCTTAGAGGATTTGAGGAGATATATTAATATTAATCTACATCCTTTCCTTTCTGGGTTGCTAATGGTTTTAAATGATAACTGATCTAACTAATGTTTTTTAATCTTGATCCAAATTTGTAGCAATGCATTCCTTAGTATGTGTCTTCTAAAGTAACCATGTATTTTAAATTTTTCATCCCAAAGGAATTCATGCCATCCCACTTGCAAGTCGTGGCCTTCAATCACTAATGTTCTTTTGTCCCTTAACTCCATCCATTCTTTCAGCCAGGTTATACAAGATGCTTGATAATATATTTCCCATTCTGGGAGTGCTACTCCTCCTCTATCTTCTGTGTCTTGCAATGTTTTTAATCTACTTCTCTGTCTTTTTACAATCTGCACATTTTCATTGCTTGTCTCTACTCTGCACAACTCTCTTCTAAGCCTTAACTTTTTGACAACAGCCAATATGTTGCTTTTCTTACTTTTAACCAGTAACTTCCAGCTGTTGGCAGCTATATCTATTCTTAAAAGAGATCCACATAAAATACATTTCTCCCGTAATCCTACAAAAAGGAATTCATAGGAGCATAAGTGGGAAGAGACCCTGGAAGTGTTCTAATCCAATTCTGTCCTTAACTTTGACAGCATTCACATTTCTGCTGCAGATTTCTGAAGCTTTTTTGTCACAAAACATAATCTTGCTGAACTTCAGCATCATCAGGATGTCTAGCAGTGGTAATTTCTTCATGTACCAGTATTACAGGAGGAATATCTCATGATCCATTCACCAATTTCCATTCTCCTTTCATTATTTTTCCTTGATTTTTTTCAAGTCCAGGAGAAGGTCAATACCGCACATTCTGGAATAATTCAAAGGCAGTGTTTGTGTAGAGAAAAAG
The DNA here is from genome assembly GCA_032468215.1 of Stegonotus admiraltiensis. NCBI lineage: Eukaryota > Metazoa > Chordata > Lepidosauria > Squamata > Colubridae > Stegonotus > Stegonotus admiraltiensis. The sequence continues at coordinate 8,713 of JANHZT010588755.1, read as the reverse complement.
GCTCCTTTGTTCTATTTCCTGACTTGCTTCAGATGTTAAAAGACTCTGAGTCATACATTCTTAGCCAAGTTCCTCTAGTATTCTGACCTCCTCTCCATCTTATTTTTCTCTGTGTGACACTCAGCATTTCAAATATGTCTAGACTCTTCAAAAGATTTTGTTGCACTGAAAAAATACCACCGAGTCACTTGCTTTTTAAGTTAGAGAAATGTTTTTCATTGTTCCAATTGTTTGTATTTAAATTCAGCCTAAGATGTATGCTAACATACTTTAGTATACTACAGCCATGTTGAACTACCTTCACTTCTGAAAGCTAGTTTCTGTAGTCAAACAAGACCAAGTAATAAGCCTTCTAGATTCTGAATTTTACCATATTTATGTTTTGAAGATCCTCTACAATCTCTTCCTCTTGGGCTGTCTGTGTTTGGATGACAGGCTGATATAACTCCCTGCTCTGCACTGCTTTTAGACTGGCCAACCATTGAAAGGTTCTCTCTGTCTATGAAACAGACTAGCCATAGAAATACTGTACTCTAACCCAGTGGTGGGATATAAATAATTTAACAACTGGTCCTTTGCCCTAATGGCCATTTTAAGTATAAAAAAATGATATACCAAAAGGGTTAGTGCAGGGGTGTCAAACTGCAGGCTGGATGCGTCATGTACTGGCCATGCCCACCTCCAGTTTAGTGAAGGGGGAGAAAGTCATGATACATCATGTGATGATGTGATGATGCTAGTTTGACACCCCTGGGTTAGGGTTAGGGACTGAATATTTTTTGACCACCCTAGAACTTTGAAACAGATTCCTATATGTGGCTCAGTTGGCTTCCTTTCTCGCTGAATTCCAGGTACAAAGTTTTTCTTTTGTTTTGTTTTTCAAAATTTGTCACTGCTTTGTGAGTTTATTCTATTTTCCTGGCTGGTTATTTGGGCTACATTTGCTATGATGATACTCTGCACCCTTTTTTTTATTGGAGCTGAAGTAGTAGAGCTCCCAGATTAAATTCATTAATTTGGAACCTGTAATGAAATCAAAATATGTCTGCAAGTGTTGCTAACTAGGCCAGAAGTGCATTTTGCCAATGCTGGAACAGCTGCACTGGTTTCACCTGACTAATTTCTCTAACATAGAGATAGACAACCTGCTTTACTCCACGTGCTTTGGATTACAATTCTCAGAATCCATGACATTGCTCACATTGGCTGGAGTTAACGGGATTTGTAGTACAAAATATGAGGGGGTGCAATATGCTTTATGTGCACTGCACAAATCACACTACCTTTCTTGCATTGCTTGAGTGCACAAATAATTCAAAGCCATCACCATGATTACAAAACCAATTCCTGAAAAGGAATTAGGAACCCATAAGATTGTATAGAAAACATTCTGATTGGCAGAAGCTATTGATCCCTCAACCCATATGAGAGGAATTGTAATCAGAGATGAAATGAAGACAATCAGAAATATACAAACTGAGTCCTAGAGGAAAGATCGGATTCAGAATTCATGTGTTGCTTTTAAGGATACTGTCTTATTAGTTCTCTTATGTTCAGAGGAATTTTAAAATGCTTCACTGACAGGTCTATAATTCTCAATTATTTGAGTAAAGGTCAACTCTTTCTCCTCTGCCTTGGATTTGGACTCTACTTTTCTGATAGAATGTAGTCTGGAGTCATAGGAGGCAGGAACGCTTTCCCAGAAAGCAAAAAGACAGTGGAGCTTGGAATATCTAATGGGCAGGAAGAGAGCAAGGTTGGACTCTCCTTAGCAATTCACAGGGTCTATTTATAGTTATTGCAGATAATTGCTTTAGTCTGGTAAGATGTTTGTTTGTAAGTGAATAACAATAAAGGAACTACTCAGGAGTAACTCCACATGTCATTCTTGGTTCTTCAGGCCAGACATTTTTTCGTCCATTGTTCAGTCAGACAATCTTCATTAAGGAAAAGCATACTAATTTTATGATAATTGCAGTGCCAAACAAATCCACAATTTTCAGTCCAGTTCTAGGAAAATAGAAAGGAAGGTAGGTTGGATTCTTCTACTCAAAACCCGGAAATGCAATAGTGACTGGAAATGCAGTCTCACCATGGCCAGAGCTGGGAAGGTCACCATGGAATTGCCCGGGCACAGGAACTAACGCCATCTGTGGTCCAGGTGCACTGCTCATTTGCAGATGCAGGCCTTACTGTTTAAGTGCACCCCTTACACCCACGTCCAGTTCTCCAGAGTTCACTGCACTGAGGGAGGAATGAGACCTGTGGAGCCCACCACCGCTTGAGAAGGGAAGAGGAGGAAGAAGAGGAGAAGAACGTTGAGGCTTTGCACCAACTGGCTGGTCAGGCAGGGAGTAGGTCAGGCAGGGCTGGCTGGCTGGGGAGGGGGAGATTATGGCTGCTCAGGTGGCTCCTGCTGCCACCAGCAGCTTGGGTGAAGAAAACGATGGTGCAGCAGATGCCCCATTTGCATGCAGCTGTGCTCCGTGGGGCAATGAGGTCTCATTCCTTCCTCAGCGTGGTGAACTCCAGTGGGCTGGAAGCAGGTGTGAGAGGACTGGTTCTGCAGTGCCTCCTCACTCAGTTGAAGGCTTCGTTCAGCCTTGAAACAGTAAGGCTGGTGCATGCAAACGAGCAGCTCACCTGGGCCACGGACAGCATTGGTTTCTGCACCTGGCCGATTCCAATTCCATGACCAGCCTTACTTGTCTGAGTGCAGGAATGATGCCTTCAACTTAGTGAGGAGGAACTGCGAGGCCAGGCCCCTCAAACCCATGTCCAGCCCACCAGAGTTTGCTATACTGGGGGAGGAATGAGACCTTGTTGCCTCATGGAGCACAGCAAATGGGACGTCTGCTGCACCTTTGTTTTCTTCAGTTTAGATGCAGCCAGGACACGCAGTTGCAGTGGCAGAAGCCACCTGAACAGCCATGATCCCCCCTCCCCAGCCAGCCAGCCCCTCCTGACCTACTCACTGCCTGGCTAGCTGGCCAGCACAAAACCTCAACGTTCTTCTCCTTGTCCTCCTCCTTGTCTTCCCCGCTCAAGCGGATAACTGGTTCACCAAACTCAACAAAAATTAGCTACCGGTTCTGCTGAACCAGTGTGAACCAACTGAATCCCACCCCTGCTCTAACCCTAGTGATCATTCAGAAGGTCTGGTCTCCATGCTTTTGGTCAGGATGTTAATTAGCAAGATTCTGGTTTGGGTATAAGTATACTGTATAGGATCTGAAATTTGGGAGGAATGGGAGTAAATTGGGGGTTTTTTGGGTGGTGGTGGTGTGGTAGTTATGGATTGGTTGTGGTTTTATTTTGTTTCCACCCAGATTTTCACTGAATAGTGAAGAAATTTTGATCAATAAATATTTGCTAAAAGTTCAAAATAGATTTATTGTTTATAGCAAGTTCAAACTGAAGGTTTGGGACTTCTGGTTTGGCATCACGGTGAGACAGTTGGGGAAATAGCAGGCTCTGATGAGCTCCATGAAAACCTCGGCTGCCAAACCACTGCTGATGGGTCTTCGGACCAGAACCATCCTGCAGGGATGGGGAATAAAGAGGGGTACCTCGGATGACCAAGAGGAACAGGCAAGTTCCTCAACGGTCAGAGGGAACCCTCTGTGAGTCGGCGGTGGGGGGTGGCAGCCATGGCGGCTGTCACGAAGCTGGGACAACCGGACTAAAAGATGTGCAGGAGGAAAGTGGAGTGAAATGGAGCTTTTTGAAGCCAGGTGAGGGACAACCAACCCAGGCTTGTAACAACGCTTAGTCCAATTTTTTTAAACTATAAGACCCCTAGCCTTAAAACAGCAGCTGAACAACAAAGGGGCTATAGAAAGTTTAAAATGTAACTTTAAAGAGACAAAGACCCAATAAACAACTAACTTTTGAACAGAACTAATGGGTTTAAATATCAAGACATGATGAAAAGACTGGATATTTTAAAATTTGAACTGGATCTTTAAAAAGAAGAAGATTTGATATTCTTAAAATTAAAGGAAGAAGAGTAATTAAATTGGACAATTATATAACTGAAACAAAATGGATACATGCATGACTAATGGAAAATGTGGATTGTAGAAGGACACCTTCTGGCTTAAAAAGGAACATTGCAATTCGTCTTTGTTATGGAAAATTCTGAACTTTACAGATAACAGCCTTGGGATTTCATGGAGGAGATTTTTCTTCTTGTCTGCAGGCAGTTTGATTTTGGTGAAAAGAAAAGGAAATTATAATGGAACTCCTATAATTGGAACAATAATAATTTAAAAAACTGGTGCAGGAATAAAAGAAGGATCTAGCACAGGCTCAAGAGAAGGGAACTTGATGCATTATATCCGGAATAAAAATAAGAAAAAGATTTAATATGACATATGGAGGACAAAATTTGAAGACTTTGGAAATGGAAGGAAATATATGCAAGCAGGTGAGAAAATGAAGAAATAAGGAATACACGGCTGGAAGATTGAAACAATGTGTTTAAAAATGAAACAATGCATAGGTAGATAGTAATAATAACAAGGAGGTTTTTATAGACAAATATGGATGAATTAAAATATGAGAAGAATATGACAGATATATAAAATTGAAATATTGATTGAAATTAGAACATTAAATTAAGCATGTGAAAAGAGATTTATAAACATATACAAAGGTATGTTTTAAGTAAGAATCATGTCTCAAGGTTAAACTGTCAAAAAAAACAGGATAATGACAAATTTGATTAACTGAAATAAACAATGTATAGATGGATGGAAACAATCAAAAGAGGACCGTGCTGGGATTAATAGTAACATTAATTATGATTATGCTATGTTTAACAGCCAAAAAATAAAAATGATTATGCTGTGTTTAACAGCCAAAAACAAAAATGATTATGCTGTGTTTAACAGCCAAAAAACAAAACAAAACAAAAATTATTATGCTGGGTAGGACAGCAAAACAAAGAGGATTTTGCTAGGAGTAACAGTAAAAATGAAATGATTATGATGCGTTTAATAACAAAAACAAAGCTAATGATGCTGGATTTAACAGTAAAAATAAAATTACTATGCTGGGATAAACAGCCAAAAAATAAAAATTATGCTGGGTAGGACAGCCAAAATAAGGAGAAGTATGTTTAGATTAACAGTAAAAATGAAATTACTTAATTAATAAGTTGAGTTTAATAACAGAAACTAATATGATAATGTTGGGTTCAACAGTAAAAATAAAATGATTATGCTGGAAATTATGTTTATGTTGGGAATAGTAAAAATGAAATGATTGTGTTAGGGTTAATAATAAAGTAATGAAGATAATTATATTAGGAGCAATAGTTAAAATATTTTTTAAATGTTTACAATAACTGTAATGATTTATATTGTTAAAATATATCCATCTAAGCAAAAGAAAGAGAAAAATGGAATGATATTTGGTTAGCATTTAAGATTTAAGTAACGGGTTTTTTGAGACAATGGCATAGTTAAATTGATAGAATTTTGGGAAATAACTGAGTAAAATATTGTTGTGTTAATTGGAAAATAAGATTTGTTAATGATTTGTATTAATTTGTGACCAGATCAATGGTTCATTTTGGAAAAGATGTGTTTTATGTTTATGTTTAAAAAAATAAAAAAACTTTTTTCAAAAAAAACCCTGAAGGCTTGAAAAACAGATGAAAGATCGTGTCAATTCAAGCTGTAACTGGTTATAAAAAGAAGCAGATAATGAAATGATGGGCAGATCTCAAGGAAGTATAGAGAATGAGAAAGTAAAAACATCTTATGACTTAGCTGACATATACAATTGTGGGTTTTAGTGATCACATCCTAGTAGTAGAGGAGCTTCTGAATATGTAACACCAGTTGGGGCATTCTGAGATTCCCAAAGTTTGACTAATTGCCAGTAGATTTAAGTCCCTGGGATGTGTATTGGTCACAAACACCTTATACATGGGGCAGTCAGTGCTAGAAAAAATAGCTTAAAGTGCCTGTAAAGTGCCTCTTTCTTCTCTTTGAAAAGCATAGGGGTAGTCATCCTTGATTTTGTTGGCTGGATAAATCCCCTGGCTAAGTTCTTGTCTATAAACCCCCAAAGTTCCTCCATCTCCCTTGGCATCATTGAATACATCTTTGGCTTAGATAATTTTGCCCCTGGCAAGATCTCAATAACACAGTCTGTGGGGCGATGGAGCGGGACCACTTCTGACTCTCTTTCACCGAACACCTCTACAAGATAGAGTATTTGGGATGAGTGGCTCTACTGTAACTCCTTGCTTCCCTTTAGTGTATTTGCTGACTCCACTTTTACTGTGCTAATAGCAGGCTTGTGGTTGGTGTGTGGTGCTTTCGGTGGCCCCTGCCGGCTAGCCACTTCCTTTCTCATTCACCACTTGTTCTGTCCCAGTCTACTGATGGATTCCATTTCTTCAATCAGGCTAGTCCTAGGACCATGGTCTCAGTTATTCTGGGAGCCACAATAAAATGGATAGTGTCTACATGGGTCCCAGCCCTGAGGTTACTGGCTTCATCAGGCAAATTGCTGGTGCCCCTTCTTTAAGGGAATCATCTAGCTGAGAGAACCTCATGGGCTGGCTTAACTACCTCAGCCTCAGTCCTAGTTTCTTCGTTGTCTGAAGGCTGATTAGGCACTGAGTGCATCCAGAGTCCAACAAGGTTGTGAGGATTCCCATTACTCCTGTCGTTTTCGTAGAAGACCAAGCCAAGCTTGTTGTGGGTTGGAGTTCTCTCCCTTTCACTGGATTGGGGAGAGAACTCTACAATCTGCTGAGTTGCCCACATCTTCTCCCTTGGCTTCACCGGTGTGTGTGTGTTCTGGCTTTGGTTGGGCCAGGGTTCATGGTGGCAATACCAGTCTGGCACAGGACAGTCAGCTGTTTGGTGGACTTCCTTCCCACATCAGAAACACACACTGGGCTCTGGTGAGGCTTTTCCCCCATGGCAGGGGTTTCACCCTCTCTTCTTCCATGGGTTATTGGGTATATCTTGACTATCTTGTAGGGCTGTTTCTCATGCACTGCATGCTCCTGGTACTCCATCAGGTAGAGCTCCATATTAGTGGCCAGATGGTACCACACTCGAAGGTTGCACAACACTCCCTGGAGCAGGCAGTTGCGATACAGCTCCTTGTTCAGCCCCTCCTGGAATTGGTAGACCAGCATACACTTGGGCAATCTCTCAGATGAGCTGCCAGGCCATGAAAGTCTCAGATGTACTCTGCCACTTGCTATGTCAGGGTTCCAAGTAATACCCACAACGAAATCAAATTCCAAGGCTCGAAATTCCTCAAAGCTAACTTTTATTAGAGATGTCATATTGGCACATCTAGGAAAACCTGAATCTGAGAGCTTCCAGGTTTTCCACCCCCAAAAGAAAGTTCAAGACCTTGCCCCTCATGCACATGTCCACCACACATCCAATCATGTACAGTCCAGAACAGGAGATATCTTCCCATTCTTCTTGGCACAGCTGCAGGGCACCTTGGCCTTGACTTTCTATAAAGAATTTTGTTTTGACTACATGTCTTCTTCACCCTATACTATACCCCCTCCCAACTTCCCATGGTAGGACTTGTGGCAGGCCTGAAGCCTGAAGGCACAAAGGTAGAAAGATGGCTTCCAGGTCTGACAGGCTGCTTGCACTGTCATAGGGAGCGGATGCAGACCTCTGCATGCCAGGCCACTGTGGTGTCCTCAAACCTGTCTTGCAATGCCTGCATGAAAGCATCCAAGTCTTGCAGATCTGGAGACCCCTCTTCATGGAGAAACACCAGTCATCCCGATGCATCCCCTCCAGGTTAGACATAATGGCATTGACCTGGATGTGCCTGTCTGGATACATTACTCCATAGTGTTCCATATAGACCTGGATCAGGAAGTAGGCCAAGTTGTTGGGCTGTCCATCAAACTGAACTGCTAAGGGAGGTGGTGCTTGGTCCTCTCGTATTAAGACATATCTGGGTGGCAACCCTGCCTGGGGTGTCTGAACAGGGATACCAGCTGCCACTGGGGCTGCATGTGCCACCCCTGCATCCCAACTTCTACTCGGCCACTGCCAGGGCTTCTCAAGAGGAGGCTTCCCCTTGGTCTCACCCCTCCATCCATTCCTCTGTCAGCTGCTGATGTCTCGAAGCTGCCAACCTCCTGGTGAGGTCTGGGTAGGCTGTTATATTAGAGAGCTGGTTTAATGTCAACTGTCCAGTTGGCATTTCCAGAAAAAGAAACCCCTGGGACATAATTTTACCAAGAGTATAATACTTTACTGAAAAAAGCTACATTGGCACAGAAGAAGCGAAACCAGCTCTGTATTTCTCACTCAAACATGAGCATAGTTATTTTTCCCTCTCTTTCCACAGCCACCCACAGTCCATTATGCCTGCTAATCACTTCTTTTCATTTTGTTATGAGAAAACAGCTAGCCAGGCTCGGAGTCCTTGAATGCTTCCAGAGATGCCTCGGTTGCTTAGATACCATCTCTCCCACCTTTGCATTCCATTCCACCACTGCCCCCTCTCTTTGTTTTTACAGTTTAACATTGTTATTATTTTTATCTTATAAAATATAAAATACAAAAGTAAATAGGAAGGTACAGTGGGGGCGGAAGGGGGAGATAAAATTATTATTATTATTATTTATTAAATTTATATACCGCCCTTCTCCTGAAGGACTCAGGGTGGTGAACAGCCATCGAATAAAACACAACAATACAAA
>JANHZT010586788.1:0-12901 GCA_032468215.1 Stegonotus admiraltiensis | reverse complement strand
AGTACTGGAAGACTGCTATCATATCACCCCTAGTCCTTCTCTTTGTTAGACAGGACATACTGAATTCCCTCTTCTTTTATCATGTGGTTTAGCTTCCAGACCCCTTATCATCTCATCTCATCTCATCTCATCTCATCTCATCTCATCTCATCTCATCTCATCTCATCTCAATTTTTTTTTGTATCATGGTGACAAGAATTAGATGTAATATTCCAAGTGTGGTTTCACACCAGTGCGGTAGAAACCAGTATTATTATTTCTTGAAATTATCCACTAGTTTATGCAACCTAGGAGTACATTAGCCTTTTGGGCAGCTGCAGCACACTGCTGGCTCATACTTTAGTGGTGATTCTACTAGGACAACTAGATTTCTCTCACAGTTGCTACTGTTGAGCCAGGTATCACCTAGACTATATCTGTGCATTTTGTTGTACTTGCCTCTGTGTAAAATCTTACTTTTCTGACCACTGAATTATATTTTGTTAGATAAAGCCTAGCGTTCAAGTCTGTCATGGTTATTCTGAATCTTGAGCTTATCTTCTAAAGTGTTGGCTGTTCCCCCCAGCTTGGGGTTACCTGTAAATTTGATGAGTTCCCCGTCTATTCATTCATCTAAATCACTTATACATTCGTATGATTTTCCATTTTTTTCTTACTTCAATTCATATTTCAATTCTAAATATATATAGCGTATTCCTCTTTCATTTCTTTCTCCTTTTCTCCCTTTCTGTTTTTATTTTTGCCTTTTTCTTTCCCCTTTTTTCTTTTGTGCTTTAAAATTTTGAACTCTCCTGTTTTGCCCTATATTTCCCATTATTTTCCATCTCTTTTCTCTTTTTCTTATTTTCCCACTGTTAGTCCCACTATATCTGTGCAATCTGGGTGTCCTCCTGGACTCTCGGCTCTCTCTTGAAGATCACTTGACGGCCATAACCAGGGGGGCCTTTGCCCAGGTATGCCTGGTGCACCAGTTGCGCCCATTCCTAGACTTGGATGCCCTCGCCATGGTCACTCATGCCCTTGTTACTTCTCTGTTGGATTACTGTAATGCCCTCTACATGGGGCTGCCCTTGGGATGCACCCGGAGGCACCAGCTAGTCCAGAATGTGGCCATGTGGGTTGTTAAGGGAGCTTCTTGTTACTCCCGGGTAACACCTCTCCTGCGCGGGCTGCACTGGCTGCCAGTGGTCCTTCAGGTTCATTTCAAGGTGCTGGTGCTCACCTATAAAGCCCTACATGGCTTAGGCCCGGGGTACTTGTGGGATCATCTTCTGCCAGCCTCCCACCATCCTGTTTGCTCTCACAGAGCGGGCCTCCTCAGGGTGCCGTTGGCCAGGCACTGTCGGCTGGCAGCCCCCAGGGGGAGAACATTCTCTGTGGGAGCACCGACCCTCTGGAATGGTTTACCCACTGGGCTTAGGACAGCCCCAGACCTTCTCACCTTCCGCCGTGAATTGAAGTCATGGCTCTTCCATCAAATGTGCTGACCCATTATGGGTGTTTACATTGGGATAATTTTAGTTGATTTTAATGGGATTTTAAATTTTAACATTGTTTTTTGTGTCAGTTTTAACTTTTGTAAGCCGCTCCGAGTCCTTTGGGAGAAGGGTGGCAGACACAGAAATAAATAAATAAATAAATAAATAAATAAATAAATAAATAATCATTTTGTATTTCAAAATCCTGGATTCTTCTATTTTGCCCTGTATTTCCTGCTGTTTTCCACCATTTTCTTTCTTTCTTGTCTTTCCACTGTTAATCCCACTGTAAACATCTAATTTTTTTATTTTCTTTCTATTCCACCCTTCTTTCCTTCTTTGTCTCTTTCCACCCTCTCTGTTTTTTCCATTGTTAATCCCAATGTAATTTCTAAAAGCCTCCTCTTTATTGTTACTATTCATATAATCATTTAATTTTCCATAGTCAATCTCGTTATCTTTATCTTCTTCTTTATTTTCAGTCTCTGTGTCTTGCTTCTCCATCATTATTTCCTTGTCAGTTTGAGTATGCTCTATCACAATTTTTGGATCCTCAGGTTTCAGTTCTCCATGTAACATTATAATTATTTCCCTTATTTCTGTTTTCCATGCCGAGTACCTCATTTTCATCATTTCTCTAATTTCCTGTGCCATTTTATTCTTTCCCGGTTGTTATTATTCCAATTTAAAAGTTTCATTGTATTCCTCTTTTTTCTTTTCAAAGTCAAGCCACTTGCAGACAAAGAAATCCTTCGCAAAAGTTCTCACGGCTGTTATCATTATTAAAGTTCAGAATTTTCCAAAACAAAAGTTCCGAATTGCAATGTTCTTATTTCTCCTGAAGATGCCTCTACAATCCACAATTCCAATCAGCAGTCTGACAAAGTATCCATTTTGTTTCAATCCATGTTAACAGTTTTTACCAGCTTCTTTTTTCTTATTTTTAACTTTGAAGATGCCAAATCAGTTTTATAGTCCAGGCTAAATTAAACAATACTTTCTTCCCCTCTTTTTTTTTTCTTTTTAGTATAGCACTTCTATTGCAGGGCTTAATTTTCAATTCCTCTTTTGTTTTTCTTAACATTCAAAAAAAAAAAAGGATCTACTTATTTTCTTTCCAATCCTTTAGCCAATTTTGGGGTTATTTCTTCTAATTTTTAAAGTTCTCCAAATAGCTTTATTCAAAATTCAATTTTCTTTTCGGGTGTTTGTCCATTTAAGTTCCACTTCAAACACGTCTTTTCTCCCCTCCCCCCCCGTGCCCATTAGCCGCTCTTACTACGCTTGGGATCTTTCAAGTTTAAGAATCTTTTTCTGTTATTTTGCTTATGAGTTGGCTGTCACTCACCCAGCTTCAAAACTCCATTCCAGTCACCACTCCTGCTCAATACTTAGCCTGGTTGCCCCAGCCTCTTGGCAGCTGCAATGGCCACCGCCCCAGCTGCTGAGTTGGAGAGAGATTCCTCTGACCTTCGAGGAACTTGCCAGTTCCTCTTGGTCTTCCGAGGTGCCTTTTCTTCTTCCCATCCCTACAGGACAGTTCTGGTCCAAAGACCTCTCGGCAGCGGCTTGTCAGTCCGGGTTTTCGTGGAGCTCATTGGAGCCTGCTAATTCCCTGACTGTCTCACCGTGACGCTTCTGGTCGAATCCTGGTAACTCTTTCCAAGGGGTAGGCTGTGGTCTACTTTGTCAAATGCCACACTGAAGTCGAGTAAAACTATGTCCACAGTGTTTCCCTTATCCACTGATTTAACCACTTTGTCAAAGAAAAAAATAACATTTTCTGACAAACCCATGGTGGATTTTATTAATTGTAGAAAGAATAGAGGGTCAGCTATTCCTTAATTCTTACTAACAGAGATGGAATGATAGCGGGAATTAAAGTTGCAAGAACTTTAGCAGAGAATGACCATGCCATGTTGGAATTCAACACAATGCAGCACAATTAATTAAACAAAACCATTGAATTCAAAGCACAGAAGGTTTACTGTTGCCACCGTACACACAAATCTAGTCAACTAATGGTAAATCCTAAACTGCTGCTAGAAAAAGCATCAATGAAATTCGTGGAGGGCTGGGCTTGGGTCGCTTGTGGCTATGCAACAAGTCCAAACTGATGTCACACTAAACTCCGGTCTCCAGCTTGTCTTTTCTTCTCCTAACTCTGTATGATTTACGGCCAAAGGTTTTGTTCTTGATTTCTGGTTTATGTTAAGATGTTCCCTTCTGCCTTTATTATTTTTATAAATAAGTCAAGGTGGTGAACATTCCTAATACTCTTTCATTGTCTTATTCTCTTCTCCAACAACATTGTTGGGGAACCTTATGAGTTCTGTTGGGCTAACAGAGAAGCGCAAAGTCACCCAACTGGCTTTTATGCCTTAGATGGGCTCACAGTCTCCTGATTTCTATACCAGCATCTTAACCATTAACACCAAACTGGCTCTTTATGTCTCCATTTGTTATTCATTTGCTAATGAATCTCTTTCCCAATTCTAACCACCATTAAGTGATTCAATCACCAGTGATTTCCGTGAGTTTTGATTGCAGCTACGGGCACCTGCAGGGAGGGTTAGAAAAATAGTGTCAAGATGGTAGCCACAAAGCCCTGTCTCTTTAATAGTGGCAGATGAAATGTATGCATTCTTGACTGCCACTAATTCTAATGTTGCATAAGGCGCAGCATGACCCTTTAGAGCTTTGGAAGATAAAATCAAAACAAGCAGAGAAAGCAAAGAATTAAAGGAACAGATCAGGGAAGAAAATGGTTCCTTTCTACATTCTCCTTGGCATTAATCTCCTTTTAATCTCCTATAATCTCCTTTTGTCTGTTTCTTTCAATCAGATGCTGGCAAGAGACAAGGCAAAACAACTGTGAAACAATTATTATGCGTAATCTTTTGGCAGTCAGTTATTATTACAATTAAGGCTGTTCTTTAGGATGCAGCCTTTGCTACTGTAAAACTATTGTATTACCATGCTGATATTACTGCTGTTTTTAAACAGCTATTGCTTATGAATATTGTGTGGTTCTTTTTTCTTGCAGACATTTCATTACCAAAGTAGGTAATATCATCAATGTTAGAAGGGAATGGGATTTGCTCTCTATTTATATGTAAGTGGCTTTCCCTATTGGTGTTGGTGAGAGTCTTCTTGATTAGGTTGTTTTTACTGTTAGCTTTTTGTCTGAGCTGGAAGTTCCTTGATTGGGATATTTTTTTCTTCTTGATTTTTGGTCTAGTGTTCATATTGGTGTTGGTGTTTGCTCATCTGATAGCTGATGGCCAGTGAGGAAATATTTCGGGCTTTTTATGTTCCTTTTTGGCTTTCTGATTGTCTCTTTCAATTAATGTAAGAGCCTTGGTTGCGCAGTGGCTAAAGTACTGTTTAAGTAAAGCCCACTGCCTGCAATTACTGCAGGTACCCCAGGTTTATGGGGGCAATAAGATGACTTTGTATAAAATATACAAAAGTATGAAGGCTATTGCTTAATGCATTGTAAGCCACCCTGCGCCTCCGGACAGAAGTGGCATATAAATCAAAATAAAAATTTAAAAAAATAAAATAAAATGTGTAAATGGTTTTATCTCTGTGTACCTAATGATGGCTGAATTGTTTGAGACCCAAATCCAAGCAGTTCTCTAGTCTTTTTGAACCTGGCTTGATCTAGGATGCTCCCAGTCTCCCAGTTGAAACTCTGTGTTGTGCAGTTAAGGAGTTTTCATCCTGTCTTCTGACTGCTAGTTGGTGTTTATGAATGTGCTCTGCAATGTATATCATTTTAAAGAGTACAATAAAAAGGGGAAGTTAAACTTTTCTTCCCCTAAACTCTTATGACAGTAAGTCTTGTTTTTCCAGGTTTACAATTCTTTCAGTTTATTCCCGAATTAGGCTGTATTTGTAATTCTGCATTGAAAACTCTAGAAAAGGAAGAAACAGAATATTTTTTAACATGGGATTTATTTTACCATGGCTAACTAACAGAAACGGAGGTTAGAAACTAAAAAGAATCTAAAAAGATAATAACAAATCTAGTATTGAAAATCTTCAAGATGGATAAACTAATTGTATTATTATTTTGTGATTAATATTGATGTGTTTATTAAGATTACTCATATGATTATGGGTATTGTTGTATCTTTACTTAAAATTAACTGTGTCCAGACAACGCACTGTTCACATAGATATGGAATTTTTTATGCTTTTAAAGAAAAATGTATCAATAAAACATATATTAAAAAAAGAACACTGCAAATTTCAGCATATTAATGTGCTTTGTAACAGCACTGCAAAACTCTAGAAAGAATAAATGGGACTTTTCTCATTCAAAGGAGGTTTAGGAAAACTAATGGAGTAAATTCATGCAAAATGTAAAGGAGCAAAGTGATTTCAGTCCATACTGCAGTCCTCTAGCTCTGAATGGTGAAGCCAGCTATAAGGTTCACTATATCGGTTATGCCCTAAGATGTTGACCCTAGTACAGTGTTTCTCAACCTCAGCAACTTTAAGATGTGTAGACTTGAACTCCCAGAGTTCCGCAGTCAGCGTGTTGAGTTGAGTTGCTGAGGTTGAGAACGACTGCGCTAGAAAACACATGACAGACTTCAGAATTAGGGAACAGCTGGGATTATGCCAACTGTTTAAAAGTTATTAATCGTTAAAAGATCAAATACAATATATTTCTTGTGTTTTCTTTGTGCACGCAATGTACTCTAATAAGTTTAATTAGTGAATGTTTGTTTGGGATTATAGTATTTATGCATCAACTTTAGTTTTTCTGCCTTTCTGTCCATAATGATATTTTGAAGATCAGTTAGGAGAAGCATTGCACAAATGGACAAGACTGGATAAACTAGTGACTGGGGGTAAAAGCTAAAATTTCATGGCACGTCCATATTTTCTCTCCCTCTCTGTCTCTGTCTCTCTCTCCCCTGTCTCTCATCTATTTCTTCCTTGTTTTCTAATATATCATTCTTTCTTCCTCTTCATATAGGGCTAGGCTCTTTTTCTTCATATAGAGGACAAAGGATAGTCCATTGTTGGAAGAGTTATGAACAGTTGTTGCAGTAGTGTTGGTTGTTTTACAATGAATGTTTGATATTTGGCTAAAGATTTTCAAAGATTTTCATTTTATAGACTATTCCATAGTCTAATCCTATAGGTTTTGTGAATTTATTGCATTAAATATTAATTTGAGATGAAAGTTGTGGTATAAATGAAATAGATAAATGAGCATATTATGGCTAAATTCAATCATTCTAAATTTTGTATTAACAAGAAGCCTGCATTAAAATTTGTATGCGTGTACATGAGCATCCAATACATATATTTTCTGATGTACTTTTCCTAGTATGCCTAGTTGAAAGAATTGCATTAAGACATTATATAGTAATGTTGCTGTAACTTTTGTCTCCTTTGTGTTAGGGGACCTTTCCATGTGCATTTTATGAGTTGCAAATCACCTGGTAGCCGCCTGAAAATGGAGGATTTCATCAGAGGTCACCATTCTAATTTATTGAAAACCTGAAAAATCCGCTTACCTACTTAGTTTTTATTTTATTTTTTTACCATAAATAGGGTGAAGAATTTAGGGATATTATTTTGAAGCAGAGATCACCCAATGAAATTTAGTCCTGGAAATATATCTTTTTTCTTTGGTTTTTTTTTTTTACAGAATTGTAAATTGAGCTTTGGAATTGGCTACTATGAGAGGTGGCGCTGGTTACTAGGTTGGCTGGTTTTACAGAATATAAAATCATAGGGCTGGAAGGAACCTCAGAGGTCTACTAGTCCAATTCCGTGCTCAAGACAGGAGTCTCACACCATACCAGTCAAATCTCCAGTGAATTTTCATTCCATTGATTAATTGTTCTCACTGTCAGAAAATTTCTCCTTACTTTAAGTTTGGATCTCCCTTTAATAAGTCAATGCCCTCTTCACTATGATATCCCCACAAGTACTAGAAGATACTTATCATGTCCCCCTTAATCCTTCTCTTTGATAGGCTAGACATACCTAGCACCCTCAACCTTTTATTTTTCTTCAGAAAAGGGTTTGATCAATTCATAGAAGTCATGAAAATAGTCATGTAACCTTACCTGGCACTGTCCACTTTTACGTTTACAAAACTTTCATATGACTTGTGATGGCATTTTATTGCTTTTCTGGAGATGGTCCTAATCCTTGAAAGACAAGTACAAAACATTTAGCACAATAAGTCTCATCCATGCCAAGAATTCAATTCAAACCTTTATCGTTAGAGTACAACATGTGTACAATGAGATTGGCTGAGCCTCCCTTCATGCACCACCCCCAACCCAATGCAACTCACAGTGAAAGACAGTAAAAGAAAAGAAAAATCCCTAACCCAGTGAACCCTACTAACAAACACACAATCCTACTGATCCTACTGCACCATGTGAACTTATCGCACATCATACCAGCCCTGCAAGTCAATCATACTATGTTGTTGTAAAATTATTTTTTGTTCAGGGGTCTGACAGCCCACGGATAAAAACTGCTCTTCAGCCTGTTTATGTGGCTGCCTATGCTTCTCTATCTCCTTCCCATTGGCAGGAGAATAAAGAAGTGCTGACCAGGGTGTGTGTCGTCCCTGAGGATTTCCCTCACTCTTCTAAGGCAGCGAGCCCTAATGATGTCGTCTAGTGATATCAGGGGACAGCCCACGATGGTTTGTCTTGTGCTCGCCACCCTCTGTAATGTCTTTCTATCCATGGCTGTCAAGCTGGCATACCACACCGTAATGCAATGAGTGAGGACACTTTCCATTGTGGACCGGTAAAAGGAGGTCATCAGATCTTGTTCCACTTTGGGGTTTTTTGCAAGACCCTGAGGAAGTGGAGTGATACACTCTGACATTTATTTATTTATTTGTTATTTATTTATTTATTATTCCAATTTATATACCGCCCTTCTCCCGAGGGACTCAGGATGGTGTACAGCCAAAAGTAAAAGCACACAAATATAAAATTTAAAAAACAATTTAAAAACATATTAAATAACTTGGCCCATCTATTCAAATAAAAACACCCATTTTTAAAATCTTAAAGTTAAAAAATTAAAAAATTTAGCTTTCTCGTGGTAAAGGTAAAGGTTCTCATCATACATATATGCTAGTCGTTCCCACTCTAGGGGGCGGTGCTCATCTCCGTTTCAAAGCTGAAGAGCCGGTGCTATCCAAAGACATCTCCATGGTAATGTGGCTGGCAAGACTAAATGCCAAAGGCGCACAGACCGCTGTTACCTCCCCACCAAAGGTGGTCCCTGTTTTTCTACTTGTATTTTTTACGTCATTTCAAACTGCTAGTTTGGCAGAAGCTGGGACAAGTAATGGGAGCTCACCCCGTTATGCGACACTAGGGATTCGAACCGCTGAACTGCCAACCTTTCAATCAACAAGCTCAGCATCTTAGTTACTGAGCAAGCCACTGTGTCTTTTCTAATGGTAGGAATTAGAAAATAATAGGAAAATGTATTTACCCCAATCATTTCTGCAAAGGAAACTTTTTAACAAAATGAAGAAGCTAAATCCCTTATTTATATTTTACTGCTGTCCTCCATACAAGGTGATGGCTTTTTCCCTGGCATTTGATGGTATCTTATAGTCTTATCTAATGGCCCAGCTCTTGATCAAAATATAATAATCCTAAACTTCCCTGAATCACCAAAACTTTTCTTAAGATTTTAACATTCATAATTATGATTTCACAAGTTAGTGTTCTTCAGATAAATCTTCAGATTTCAACTTAAAAAAAGAAATAGAAGTACACACTTTGATTTGAATTGTGAGTTCATGGGCACCTTCTCACCCTTGAGGGCAGCAAGCATCCTGCTGCCAACTATGGTCCATCTCCCACTTGGTTATTGTAGTGTGTTCTACAGGGGCTTCCCTTGAAGAGTATTCAGAAGCTATCTTTGAAGAGTATTTGGAAGCTACAATTGATCCAGTTTTGGTGTGAACAGTTTTGGAGGCTCCTTGGATAGCAAATGTAACATCTTGTTACAAAAGCTGCACTGATCGGTTACTGGGTGCAATTAAGAATGTTAATTATTATCTTTAAAGCCCTTCATGCCATGGATCTAGGATATCTGCAGAACCGTCTTTCCTCAAAACTTGCCCCACTCATACTGGCAGAAGGGGGCTACTGCAGAAGGACAAGAAAATGGGAAGCTTTGAAAATTTGAGACAAGCTTTACCCAAAGCTCCTGTATTAAGTTTGCCAAATTGGGAAAAGCCATTCCATCTCTTTGTAAACACAGAGAATGGGCTCACACAAGGGGTGTTGGCTCAGGACTGGGCACGACAAAAGAAGCCTGTGGCATTCTTGTCGAAAATAATGGATCCAGTAATAAGAGGATGGCCAGTATGTATTCAAGCAATTGCTGCTACCGCAATAGTGGTCCAAGAAAGTAGGAAATTGGCCTTTGGGGAGCTGTTATTGTGAGCAACTCATCTAAAATATGAAGCAATTTTAATGAAGCACACAGATTTGAACTACAGATCACAATTTGAATCCAGCACAGTTCTTAGCCAACACCAGATCAATGGATGAGTTAGAACGTTATTGTTCTGAAGTAATAAACCTACAGACTAAAATAAGACTTGATTTGGAGGGGAAAAAACCCTGGACAAAGGAGAGATCCTAGAAGCAGGAGGTTTGCCTCGAAATTGGTTTGCTCAAACTTGTGGATTGTATGCACTAAATCAGGCTCTATGTATCTTAAAAGGATTCCAAGTATGCCTTTGGGATTGTGCATACATTTGGCAAAATTTGGATGGAAAGGAGAATTCAAGCTATTGTAGATGAACTTCCAAAATGTTATAGTTGTATTGGAATACTGTATATCCTGTAGCAAAGTCAATTATAGACAAATGTTTAATGTATTCAAGTGGATTTTACAGAATTACCAACAGTGGGGAGAGTAAAATATTTATTGGTCATAGTGGATCACTTCACAGGGTGGGTTGAAGGTTTTCCCTGCAGTAATGCTACAGCTACAATAGTTTTGCTACATCAAATCATTCCTCGATATGGAATAATTAACCATGGACTAAATATCTTCCTTTGGCCCTACTGAGGATAAGGACCCAACCTAGAAAGAATATTAGATTATCACCATATGAATTGTTGTTTGGAGTAGCTTTCACTCCAGGAAGCATATGCATGGATTCCCTGGAAACCAGAGACAAAGTGTTGAAACAATATGTGCATAAACTGTCCAGATATTTTGAAGTTCTTAAGAAACAAGAACTATTAGCCCAAACACCACCTTTGGAGTTTCCAGTCCCCAAATTCCACCACAGTGATTGGGTGCTGATCCGGAGCTGGAAGGAGGAGAAGTTAAACCTGAAGTAAAAGGGCCTGTGCCAGCCCCAAAGGAATGGACTCTCACCAAGGAGATCCGTTGAAATTGACGATCCGAAGAACCCAATGGACTGGTGGGCGGTAACATTACCAGTGGGAATAGCGTTCTTCATCATCTGGGCTAGTTTTGTATTTTTCTTTCTTAGGATTGAGTGGTTGCCTATGCTGTTTCCCCAACTGAAGAGGACCACAACTGAGCAGATTCCATTGCGCGCTCCCCCAGATGGGTTGGTTTTGTAACTGTGCTTGTGGGTGCTGCTGTTGTTCTCATTATATTGATTGTGTTCTGTGTACTGGGTGCAAGATAGAGTGCGACATTAAGATCATTGAAGAAATTGCCAAAACCCTTACAGTAAAGAACTGTTTTGTGTGTGGGGGAAATGAATATGGGAGAACAGTGGCCATGGGAAGTTCAGGAATTAAGTCACAGTATAGTAGTTGATATGTGGAAAAATACAGCTCTACAATTTACAAAAGGAAAAGAGGGTACTTGGGCCCTAACAATAAATTTGGCAAGAAAAGGGTGGTATGAGAGAAAGAAGAAAAAGAAGGGGGTTAGAAAGATAGCAATAGGAGACATGATTTACTTAACTGTATGGAATAACAACAGTTGGTGGGGAGGAAGTGGAACCTCGAAAGAGGAAACATGAAGTAAAAGAACGGAGATGGCTTATTTGAAGGATCCTGAAAGTGACACCCTCGACTGGGTAGCTCCGGAAGGTATGTATTTGATATGTGGAAAATATGCCTATGGATATCTACCCAAGGGGTGGTATGGATCTTGTATATTGGAAATAATTAAGCCAGGGTTTTTTTCCCTTCTTCCCATGAAGCAAAAACAACTGTTGGGGCTGACTGTGCATAATAGTTTAGCAAATAATGTTAGAGAAAAAAGATCGGTACAACTGAGTGATATAAAAATTGGGCAGCTGATGGAATGTACTGGCTAAAGAGGGAGGTGTCTGCGGTAAATTTAATTTAGCCAGCTGTTGCCTAGAAATTGATGATACAGGGAGGTAATTAGACAAATCACAGATAGGATGAGAAAAATAGCTCATGTTCCGGTACAAAAATGGACAGGAATTTTGGATAATGAAGGATTTTTGGGAGGGAATTTTGAATAATTGGAAGCAAGCCTTTTTTATGGTAGGTGTGGCTATGTTGGGAGTAATCTGTTTACCATGTCTTATACCCTTATAAAGAATGTGATACAAAGCACTATTGAAGGTATGATAACTGTTATACAAAATAAAGAGAAACGTATGATGATGATGTTGAATGATGTAAATGAATTTATTATGAAATTTGAAAATGTTGAAGAAATTAGAGAAAGCTTAAGAAAATTCCAGAAGTAATGTTTTATTTTATGAAAAAGTATAAAAAAATAGAACAGGTGGATTTGTAGGATAGGAGCGCACACTTGCTGTCTTCGAGCGGTGGTGTGCTCCAGCCCCCAATGCTCTACTTGTGCTCCAGGTGGTTCAGAGCCTCAGGACCCGGGTTTCCGGCTGATGTTGTGCAACGCCAGGTCTGTGGTAAATAAAGCCCCTCTCATTCACGATCTTGTTCAGGAGGGGGGCGTAGACCTGGCGGGTATAATGGAGACCTGGTTGGGCCAAGAGGGGGGGTCCCCCTCGTGAAAATGTGCCCACCAGGCTTCCGCGCATTTCATCAGCTGAGAGCCCAGGGTAGGGGCAGGGGGGGTGGCGGTTATCATAAAGGAAGATCTTGATTCTAGGGAGACCACTGTACCTCAGATAGCTGGATGTGAGTCCCTCGTTGTGAAGTGGGGCCATGGGAGGCAGTTGGGCCTGATGATTGCGTACCTGGCTCCCTGCCACGTATCAATGGCCCTGCCCGAGCTGCTCAACGTGATAGCCAAGGTGGCAGTTGATACTCCCAGGCTTTTGGTCATGGGGATTTCAACCTGCCATCTATCGGTGAGACGTCTGAGGCGGCCCGGGAGTTCATGGCTTCCATGACAGCCATGGACCTGACCCAGGTAATTCATGGCCCTACTCACATAGGAGGACACAC
>JANHZT010584120.1:0-12916 GCA_032468215.1 Stegonotus admiraltiensis | reverse complement strand
AAGGCTTTACAGAAGTCTATGTAAATTGCGTCTATTGCTTTGCCCTGATCGAGATTTGTAGTCCATATGTTTTTGCAGTGTAGAAGTTGTAGCTTACAGGATAATTTTTTTCTGAAACCAAATTGTTTATTAGAGGGTAGGTTGTTTGTTTCTAGGTGGAGGGTAATGGATTGGTTGATGATTGATTCCATGACTTTGCAGGTGACTCAGCATAAAGAGATTGGTCTGTAATTTTCGACTAGGCTGGTGTCTCCCTTTTTGAAGATAGGAATGACCGTGGCTAGTGACCATAGATTGGGTAGGGAGCTGGTCCTGAAAGATTTTTCAAATATTATGCTTAGGGGTTCTGCTATAGCAGTGGAAAGCTTTTTTAAGAAGTATGCACATAGTCCATCAGGTCCGATAGATAGAGATGGTTTTAGTCTGCATAGTGCCTTTTCAACGTTATCTTCTGTGAAATCTATTTGTTAGATCATTGTAGTTATTAGTGGTATGACTAGGGAATGTTGGCATTAGCCATTGCTGTTTATAAAGACTGAGCTGAAGAATGTGTTAAAAAGGTTTGCTTTAACTGCTTAATAATTGCATTCTTTACTGTTAGGTCCTTTTAGGGGTGGGATAGATCTCGAGTCTTTAAGTTTATTGTTTACCAAATTATAGAAGGCACAGTTGGATTTCATGCACAGGTTTTCTTCTTGTTTGATGTGGTAATTTGTGCATTCAGTCTTTATTTGGAGACATATATTTTTGTAGCGGCTTTTAAAGTTAGCTACACAGCCAGTTTTGTTTTTTCACCAGAGGGACTTTTTTTTTTGACTGGAGCTTTCTTATTCATGCGGGTAATTTGTTTTCCTGGTTTTGGTAGTGATTAGTGGTACATATAGTTTAATAACTCTATTGACTTCGACTAAGAAAATGTTATAATGTCAGTCAGTAAAAAAAAGACCAGGAGCTGACTGTGGCACAGATCATGAGCTTCCCATTGCAAAATTTAGGCTCAAATTGAAGAAAGTAGGGGAAAGCATTAGGCCACTCAGGTATGAACTAAATCATATCCCTGATGAATATACAGTAGAGGTGACAAATATATTTAATGAATTAGATCTGATAGACAAAGTGCCTGAAGAACTATGGACGGAGGTTCGCAACGTTGTACAAGAGGTAGCAACCAAAACTATCCCAAAGAAAAAGAAACGCAAGAAAGCAAAATGGCTGTCTGAGGAAGCTTTGCAAATAGCTGAGGAAAGAAGGGAAGCAAAAGGCAAGGAAGAAAGGAGAGATACACCCAATTGAATGCAGAATTCCAGAGAATAGCTAGAAGACATAAGAATGTCTTCTTAAATGAGCAGTGCAAAGAAATAGAAGAAAACAATAGAATAGAAAGGACCAGAGACCTCTTCAAGAAAATTGGAGATATGAAGGGAACGTTTCATGCAAAAATGGGCATGATAAAGGCCCAAAATGGCAGGGACCTAATAGAGGCAGAAGTGTTTAAGAAGAGGTGGCAAAATTACACAGATGAACTATACAAGAAGGAGCTTAATGTCCCTGATAACCACAGTGGGGTGGCCACTGACCTCGAGCCAGACATCCTGGAATGTGAAGTCAAATAGGCCCTAGGAAATCTGAGCAACACCAAAGCTAGTGGAGGTGACAGTATTCCAAATGAGCTATTCAAAATCTTAAAAGATGATGCAGTAAAAGTGCTGCATTCAATTTGCCAGCAAATTTGGAAAACTCAACAGTGGCCACAGGATTGTAAAAGGTCAGTTTACATTCCAATTCCAAAGAAAGGCAATGCCAAAGAATGTTCAAACTATCGCACCGTTGCACTCATTTCACATGCTAGTAAACTTATGCTCAAAATCCTACAAGCTAGGCTCCAGCAATATGTGGACTGAGAACTACCAGAAGAGCAGGCAGGATTTCCAAGAAGCAGAGGAACTAGGGATCAAATTACCAACATATGCTGAACCATGGAGAAAGCTAGGGAGTTCTAGAAAAACATCTACTTCTGTTTCATTGACTATGCTAAAGCCTTTGATTGTGTGAATCACAACAAATTATGGCAAGTTCTCAAAGAGATGGGAGTACCAGACCAACTTGTTTGTCTCTTGAGAAACCTATACGCAGGTCAAGAAGCAACAGTGAGAACTGGACACAGAACCACTGATCGGTTCAAAATTGAGGAAGTTTGGCAAGGCTGTATACTGTCACCTGCCTATTTAATTTATATGCAGAGCACATCATGAGAAAGGCAGGGCTAGATGAATCACAAGTTGGAATTGCCGGGAGAAATGTCAACAACCTCAGATATGCAGATGATACCACTCTAATGGCAGAAAGTGAAGAGGAACTAAAAACCTTTGTGATGCGGGTGAAGGAGGAGAGTGCAAAAGTTGGCTTGAAACTCAACATTAAGAAAACTAAGATCATGGCATCCAGCCCTCTCAATTCCTGTCAAATAGATGGGGAAGAAATGGAGGTAGTGACAGATTGTATTTTCCTGGGCTCCAAGATCACTGCAGATGGGGACTGCAGCCAAGAAATTAAAAGACACTTGCTCCTGGGAAGGAAAGCTATGGCAAAGTTAGATAGCATACTAAAAAGCAGAGACATCACCCTGCCAACAAAAGTGCGAATAGTCAAGGCTATGGTTTTCCCAGTTGCAATGTATGGTTGTGAAAGTTGGACCATAAAGAAGGCTGAGCGTCAAAAGAATTTTGGCCTTTGAACTATGGTGCTGGAGAAGACTCTTGCAAGTCTCTTGGACTGCAAGGTGATCAAACTAGTCAGTCCTAGAGGAGATTGACCCTGACTGCTCTTTAGAAGGCCAGGTCTGGAAGATGAAACTGAAATACTTTGGCCACTTAATGAGAAGGAAGGACTCACTGGAGAAGAATCTAATAATGGGAAAAAATGAGGGCAAATCTTTCTTGCTGCAGAACATATAGTCAATCTGATTTTTGTGTTGACCATCCGATGATGTTCATGTGTAACCCTAACCCTAACCCTAAACAGCTAACTCCATATACTAATTTTCTGTGGTATCTGAAACATTTTTATTTACTCTAGTTCAGAGATATAGAAAAGTATAAGAATGCTTTCGGTAGATATTAATCATATTCTTATTTATTCAAATGTTTTATTTTGGTGAATCACTTTTTCTAATAGCATTTTTCATATTTTACAAGCATCTCAAACCTCTATATGTCTATTTAAAAACAATTCTCATTGAGTGTGGTAAGGTAAGAAAACATTAATGCCCAAGAAAAGAGGATCACAGCCTAAACCAGAAAGCCTTGTTATAGTAAAAAGTTCTAGCATATTATATTTTATGTACTAAAGAAGACATACATAACCAAATTAAATTGGCATAGAGCAGAGCACATAATCACACTTTTTATACAATTTGATTTTTTGGTAGCATCCAAGCAGATACTGTAAATCCTTCTCTTTGCAAACTAACTTTGAGAGATATAACCCTGAAAAAAGGTGGTTCAGCATGACACATGCTTACAGTAGCAAGTGACTAATGTTTAAGTTAGAAGTCCCAGTTTGGTACTTAGCTGCAACAGGAATACATGTCGCAAAAGTGCTTTTTCCAAAATGCAACTGGACTTTCCTATTTTTGTTTGGTTTGAAAACATTTCACTTTTCATGCAAGAAGCTTCTTCAGTTCGTTTTCAGACAAACAAATAAAACCAAGGAAGTCAGTTTTCTTTTGGAAAAAGTACCTTGATGTTTAAGAATTTCCATGGACAAAAGGAATACATATTTGTAACCCACTGTGCTCTAATTCTACAGTGTAGAACAAGGGTGTCAAACTCAAGGCCCGGGGGCCAGATCCGGCCTGCAGGGTGCTTAGATCTGGCCCACGTGGCCACCCGGGAAACAATGAAGGACCAGCCTGTGGTGCTTCTGCCAGTGAAAATGGAGCTCGGGAGGACTGCACGTGGCCCTCCCGAGCTCCATTTTTGCTGGCAGAGGGTTGCAGGAGCCTTTCACAGCCGAAAACGGAGCTTGGAAGCCCATTTTCACTGGCAGAGTGCTCGGGCCACCACCAGCACCCCGACACAAGTGACATCAAGCTGGCCATGCCCACTCCAGCCACATCCACCCTGCCCCCCCGCCCCCACATCAAAAACAACCCTGATGTGGACTTCAATGAAATCAAGTTTGACACCACTGGTCTAGAACATTTGATATTCATTGGCACCAATGTAAACAAAACTTTTATGATATATTAGGTTTCAGATTTTTGCAAAAGCACATCAACAAAAGCACATTGACTTGGCAAGAGAAAGGTTTTTTGAATCCTAAAGCCATATGCCTAATTTTTTCTTTAATCAGATAGCACATCTAAAAGATAGGAAAGTGAGAGACAAGGCGTCTTTACATCCAGCAGTGGCTGGAGTGGCTGGAGTCTTGGAAGCAGAGTAACAAGTATTTCTCTGGAAACAGCCTTGGGAGAACCACCTATTGAGCTGTCACAAAATGTGACAATTACTTAATTATTTGCACCAATTTTACAGTTCAGCAACCTTGATGGCTTCTTAGCCAAAATAATTATGCTGCTTTTGACTGTAAAACATTGTTATATCTAAATATATGTGTTATACATATACCTTGTTTTCCCAAAAATATAACCTACCCCAAAAACAAGCCCTTGCCTGATTTTCCTAAAATAAGCTCTACCGCCAAAATAAGCTCTAGTTAAGCCCCGCCTGCCATTTGGTTGTACAAGACGGGGTGAGACACAGACTAAAAATCAAGTTAGGAACTGCCCCACACACCTCGCACCCAGTTACCTTAGGAGAACCACAGCCAAGCGTCCCACACCCCAACATCTGTCACACCATTGCCCAACTTCTTCTGCAACCGCTCACAGACACTTTTGGCAGGACACAAGTGGCTGCTTCTTCCTGCTTTAGCTTTGCCCTCAGTCAGGAGCAGGGTGGTTCATGGTGAAATGGTGGGTGAATTTGCTTGTGGGGTATTCCTAAAGCCTCAGCAGGAGGGGAGGGTTGCTTGGGTAAAAGGCTGAGAAAGTGAGGTTAATACGCAATGTGTGGGTACGGGTCGAGCTTGGCATTTCACCTTCCTGCCTTTTGTGAACTTTTGGCTGCACACAAGGAAAGCAGATGCAGCAGAGACCCTGGCTTGTTTCTCTTCACCAGAAATGGATCTTTGCCAAGGCTCATCATACCACTGAAGCCTCTCGAGGCAGGACGCTGCAAGGTTTGTTGTGCTGTTGCATGCATGAGCGGGAACACTGCCATGAGGTTCATCACAATGGTGCAACCATTTGCGGCAAGATGCCATGGGGTATGTCATGGCAGTGCTGCTGCTTGTGTGCACAATGACACAACAAGCTTCACAAAGAGTAGGAGGAAAAATTTAAGACATCCCTCAAAAATAAGCCCTGGTGCTTGTTTGGAGGTCAAAAGAAAATAAGACCGGATCTTATTTTAAGGGAAACAGGTATGTACACATAAAAGCATCTACAATCTACAATCTTTACTTATAATTTAAAAGATAATAAAAACCATATATTTATGAATAGTTTATATTTAATTATAGAAGAATTGGAAGGGATCTTAAAGGTCATTTAGTCCAACCTTTTGCTCAATACAGAATCCACTAGAAACTCCCTGAGAGTTAACTACCTAAACCCCCAGGAAAGGAGAACTCATCCCTTTGTATGTTGTCTTGTTCCATTATTTGGCAGGTTAAACAATCAGGAAGTTATTTCTAATATATATTCTGTAGTTTTAACCCCTTAGTTCTTGTCCTGCAAAACAGGACAATTTTACTTCAATTTTTTTAACTTTAGTTTATAAATCATCATCTAAATGATATTTAGGGAATGGAATCACTACCTTTTTCTTTTTAGTATCTGCTGCTGGTTCAGGACATTTCTTTGCTGTGGACAGCTTGGGGAACCTCAGTAGCGATGTTTCTTCCTCAGGTAAATGGATAGGAGGAGATTCAGAAAAAGCTCGGCAAACAGCATGACTAGGAAGAAAGAGGGGATTGTTGGGGCTGGTCTTCATCCTTTGAGAGACAAGACTCTGTTGATTATGTGTGCCAACCACCCCATCTCCTCCCCATGCACAGAAGTAGTCAATGGGGAAAGACGCAGCTCTCCCCAACACCCTTTGTTTCCAAATTTTCTGTGAAATTTTTGAGCTTTCTTTTAGCTGAACCTTAGGCAACAACAGAACTGTACACTTTTCATACAATCATTACAATGGAGGCGTCCATGTCCCTGAATTTATTCCCACAGTGACTACAGTATCACACTTCCCTTGGTTGTTCCTGCTCTATTGGTCCATATGCTCCATGTCTGTAGCTTTCAGGATAGTGAAGGCTGATGGCCACAGTATCTTCCATATCGTCTCTTTTCCCTGTCCACCACGTATTGTATCATCTGCCCTTTCAGAAAAGTATACAGCAGTAGTAGAACTAACGTTTCACAAACTTAACCATAGCTAAATGAATAGTAGTCTTTTCTAGGAAACAGTAAATATGCTTGTGTATTGCAAGTTCTGTTTCTGAAGAAAAATTAAGTGATGTTCTTACATTGAGAACCATATTGATGGGTATACTATCAGTACTGGCTCTCTGAAATTGATGATGATGATGATGATGATGATGATGATGATGATGATGATGATTGCATTGCCTGGAGAAAGCATGGAAGGCATGGAATGAAATATTATGTGGAATTGTTTATACAAGCAGTTTGAATAGACGACAAATGTGTGACTATGCTGATGTTAAAAGTTAGTGGGAATGCCAGTCTTTGTTGAGCCTCACCCCCAAACTGTAAAAAGGAAGTCACTTTGATTCCTTTTCTTACAAGTTACAAGTTTTCTTAAAAGTTACAAAGAAACAGTACATTGCAGATTATTTATTTTTAAGGGATTGGAAGGACAACAGCAAGTGATGGTAAAGAAAGTGGAAAAAGAAATGGGAAAGTTTCCATGGGAAAGAAGTTTTTTGAAGGGTGGGGGGAGAGAAGTTCATAGTAAAATGCAAGTGATTTGCTGAAGAGAGAGACAATTTTCTTAAAGAATGCTGACCAAAATTTTTAATATTTGCTTAATTAAAATCTGAGCTTTTGTCTGAGAAAGGAGTGGTAGACTGTGACATCTGATATCTGCTTTTCCCTCACATCGTCCCCCCAAAAAGGCAGTGTGCACAGCTTTGTTTTGCATATGTGTTTTCTTTTTAAAGAATTAGATTTCCCTATAGGACAGACTTGTTTTGTACTTAAAGATTTCTGCAGTTGGTGGATTTTTTTAAATTCCTTGTGAATATTGTCTTTTTACTCTCTATATAAACATGCTTTGTTAGATTGGTTAAATTGATTGTTTTTCTACCAATTTTGAAGTTAGGCATTTTTTCCTCTTCTGTCATCAATACAAGTTAGGAAACCAACTGGGTTGCCCATTTCTCAATGAGTGGAATGTACTTATAAAATGTTTAAGGAAAAGTAAGTTTTGCAACAAAGCTGTTGGAGGTAGCAGCAATATTTTGTGCTCAGCTCAGAAGAAGGGATGAGGAGGTAGTAGTGCAGCAATACAGTTTTTGCTACACAAAGGAAGTCTTAGTTGAGCAAGAAATGATATTATTTGCAAATAGATAAAACATGGAATGACAAAAAGACCCCTTGACACTGAAATACAGCTTAGATTATTTTTCTGGAAATCTATGAGTTTTAAAATGTTTTGTTAAACCTATATAACCATCAGCTAAAGGAAATGGATCTGAAATGTTTTGCTTAGATTTGTAAATGTTTGTAACAGTTAAAGAGCACTTGCTTTCATTCATAAGCTTACCTAATTATTATTAGTAATAGAGAGTTGATACTGAAGTTTGACACAGAACCTTAGCCTTTGCAATAGCCCAGTGGCTTACCTGAATAACAAAATACAGGTAGTCCTTAACGTATGACCACAACTGAGTCCAAAATTTCTGTTGCTAAGTGAGATGGTTGTTAAGTGAATTTCGCCCATTTTACAATCTTTCTTGCTACAGTTGTTAAGTGAATCACTGCAGTTGTTAAGTTAATAATACAATTTATTGATACCTGCATGGCCACATCGAAACCTGACAAAGATTCTGATATAATAAATATCCTTGACTTCCATGAGTAAAATTACAATTCTGGGCATAAACTGTCCATTGGTGATACAAGCTTCCAAAAATTTAAAATTCCCTAAGGGATTTTAAAGACTATTTTCCAAATGCCTGTTACCTTAACTTTACTTCTTGAGGGTGAACATTGATTGTGCAATTCTCAGCTTCACAGACATTCAGTAAGCCTTAATGTCCTGGTTCATCCAGCCACAACAATTTGACTTACCAGACTGAGTTGTATTAATATTGAGTATTACTCTAATCATAAACTACTTTATGGCCTGATATAATGGAAATGTTATGTTTTCATATCTACTTTAACTAACTACACAAACAAAAAGATAGAGGTCAAATTTCTGAAAAATGTTTGATGTGTCCTCCAGATGAGTCTGACTATTAAAAGGAAATTAAGCACTATTACTATCTGGAAAAGAATACAAAAGGGGAAGTAAGCTGTTAAGTGTGTGTTTCTCCACAACAACAACTCTGGTGAGGTAGGCTGAGGTGAGGGAGGGTAACTGCTTAAGGTTATCCACCTGGCTGTCATGGCTAATCAGGACTTGAACTCACAATCTCTTGCTTTCTAGCCTGGTGCTTCAACCATTAGACAAAATAGGCATCTCCAGTCCTGCCCACTCCTGTCCCAGGTTTGTGTTCAGGGGATGCTGCAAATGGCCATAAATGCAGTCATGTTGCCAAGCAGCCAAGTGAGATCATGCAAACGTGGGAGAGGCAATCATTGGAATGTCCAAGCTCTGGGTTATGTTCCCTTTTTCAGAAAGATTATAACCAAATAGTCACCAAGTGACTGGTTATTAGTCAAGAACCCTATAATGCTACATGTAGTTCTCTTTTTCTTTTTCAATGGTCATGCTTCAGATAAATGATTTTCATAATCATTCTGGAACACTGATTGCTTGTGCATTTTTAAACTTTCTATGATTCTTTGCTGCTATTTAGTGCTTATCTATACTGTTACAGTCCCATGTGTCATCTTATAATTTACAAACACTGATTTAAAATAATTTCTCTAGAAACATATCACAATTTTTCTCAAAGTAGGAGAAGAACCATGTAAATGTCTCTCCTAAGTGAAAATCTGAAGTCTGGCAACATCTTTTCTGAACTGCGCATTTTACTCAAAGTCATAAGTTTTCGTGAACTGGCTTCATTTATTCAGATGCATAGAGTGCCTAGTCCAGAGTTTTTCAGACTTGACAACTTTAAGATTCTAAAGTATTTACCATCCCCCTTTAACGAACTTTCACATCTGAAATATCAGTAAGTAATGAATGCACTAATGCACAATTATTTCCCCTTCCGTTATGGCTGTACATGCCTCTTTGGATTTCACAAGTTGTCAGCAAGCACAAAAAAAAAACACAATAGCTTTCAAACTTTTGATGATTTCTTTTTCCCTCAGAAAAAGAATTTTTTTCCTCCATCCCTTCAGAGATTGATGAATCATTTCCTCATGAGTTCCTCCTAAGTTTGAGGCCTATGTTTTCTCATTGGAGAAATGATCACCCATTATTGAACTCTGTGAAATAATCCAGATAGTAAGAGCCATGCCATTCTTTCAGGGTTTGCTGAAAAAAATGAGCCATATATGCAGACTTGATCTAGCTGTTGGAGAGATAGCCTTCAGCTGTTTAGTGTATTCAGAATTCACTCCTTCTTTGCAAATCCAGAGCTTCCAACAACCTAACAGGAGGAATGTACTGCAAGCCAAAGGACAAATTACACCAAAATGCCTGTTGCAAAATGCACAAAATGTGTGGAGAGAGAAGGATAGAGAAATAGTTCTCTTTTTGTGAAGGAAAGGGGAAGAGCTAGTTACCAGTATGCAATACTTTGGGTCTCTGGGGACAGTATACTTTCAGCTTTTCTTTAAAAGCTTAACTTTTAAATTTTTAATATCTTATCTGGGGTGTAGAAAATTTTAATATTTTATCTGGGGTGTAGAAATATCTTTCTGAAATCATAAGCATTGTGGCTTTCCTCAGAATTCAAGACCTATGCCCTGTTCTACAACACTTGTTGCTCATATGGTTGTACCATGGGCTAGTTATGAATAAACTCAAAACAAATTGAAATCTTTATATTGCAAAACAACCTCCATCTCCAGAGGCTTGTGTAATACAGGGAACTGGTTATAGCATCTTCAGGATTTGGTTAAAAAAAGTCAGGTTGGCAGCCGCAGCCCTGCATAGATACATGCAAAAGAGGCAGAATATGAATCATACAAATATGATCACCAATCTGATTTTCTGTACAATGCCCTGTAGACATTCCTAGAACTGGGGCTAAAATTTGGATTTGATAGACTTGTAAAAACAATGCAATTACTAGACTAGAGGGCTCTCCACATATTTAGAATCTCATTTGTTCAACAAAAAAACTCTTCAAAAATTATTTGGAAAAAGTGCTTATGTGAGAGCGGTGTCACTCTGCTATTAATGCCAACCTTTTGCAGCTTTCTCCATGAAGCAGGAAAAGGTTCCACTGTTCCAAGAGTTGCATCGGTTTTGATGAGTGGATCTTTAAAGGATTGATTTTGCTTTCAAGCTTATGAGAAAACTGAAAGAAGTGAATTTTCTAAAATGGAGCTGAGAAGTTTTTGCCTCACTATTAGAACCTAGTCACAGGTAAGTAAGACTTGAACTCACAATCTCTGAAGCACTCTAGCCGGGTGTTTTAACCATTAGACAGAACTGGGATCTCCACTCAGGCCCCATTCTATTTTGTGGGGAGATTTCTACTGCCTTGCATGATCTAAAATTGAAGAAAATTTGCTGATAAAGTGAAGTTTCAGTGACAGTAATTAAAACAAGGTCAGTAATTCCAATATCTGCTCTCTAGCTAGGAGCCATGAAGGTCAATACTGAGCCGTGTTTCATTTATTCACCTTTTTTAATTCTACCATTCCACTTCCCTTAAATCTCTATGAAATGTGAGGGCTATGTAGGAGACCAGTGGAATAAGAATAGGTAGGACATCTACCAAGACAGTTGCTAAACGAGGACTACCTGTACAGAGACACAGAAAACGCTCTTCTGCCATCTTGCAGTTGCTTGGATTTATATGGCCTAATCTGATAGTTTAGAAGTAGAACATTCAAACTAGGTAAGGTCATCAATGCATCAGCTAACTAGTGACATAGCCAGCTGATGCAAGCCAAGATGAAGTGGCCCGATTCCCAGAAATATGTTGTAGTTTTGGCAGCTTCTGGGATAACAGAATGAGCAAAAAATGCTCCTTTTAAAAGATAGATAGAGGGCTTATAAACCAGTTGATTCAACTTGAGCATTATAATAGAATGTACCCTAATTGTCCTGTCAGTTTATTTATGGAGAAGTTTCAGGAAGCAGAGGAATGAAGAGATCATGCCCATTTTGTTGTTCCCTCTTGATGTCATCCCTCTGTAGATTAAATATATTAACCGTTGGTTTAATTTGCTGTAAATTGTGTCATAATATATTGTCTGTTTAAACTATTATTTCGAAGAACAAAGGGATAATTAACTTCTATAAAATGTGGACATTCAATTGCTTCTCCATTAGTGGCCTGGTTCTAAGGTTTAACTATGTCGGTATAACTGTGGTATATTTGGTTAAAGCAATTTTATGTGTTTGCTCAACACACTGATCCAACATGCTGAAAGTTAGTAGAAAAGAACAGGCTAAACTTTGGCTGACTGATTTGTATTGTACAGCCCCAATATTGACTCAACACCACCTCTGACTCTAGAATGATACAAAGTTAACTGAATTAGAGGAAAAGGTTAGCAAAAAAATAAAAACAACCAGACCATAATTTCCCCACTGGCAAGTGGCAGGGAAACATGCAAAAGTTATCAGAGTTAATGACTTTTAGGAGGCTAACTTGCCAGCCTGAAATATAGTTTAGGCTCAGTATGTTATGCAAATAAAGCCCATGTAAGACTTTTCCCAAAAAGGAAGATACACTGAGATTTCATTTACTGAATATAGGTAATAAAAGACAATGGAAATGTTAGATATTGACAGGATAGTTTCCCCTCTGGTCCGCTGTTTAAACGGGAAGAATGGTTGAATCTGATTGGCTGGTTTCCCTGACAGCCCCCTATAAAAGGGCTGGCTATCAGAGAGGCTAGCTGCTGGATTGTAAATAGTTGTTGAATAAAGAGCTGTTGTCTGAAGCCTGTCTCCAGTCTCTTCAGTCCACCTATCTGACACTGGTGATGAAGGTGGGATCACTGAAGAAGCACTGAGACCAAAAAGAGCTGACTACGAGACAATTCAGCCCAGTGGCAAAAGAACAAACAGCAGTCATCTTGCGCACCAAATTCAAACATGCAGAATTGCAGCAAGCATGCCTGCATTCCACCCGCCTACACTGTTCGACCCAGCACCTATATGATGAGGTTTGAGTGCTTCATGGAAGTGAATGACCTTCTTGGGTTGTCAGACAACCAGAAAAGAGGGCTGTTCCTCAGCCATTGAGGACACGATGTTTTCGACACCATTGAATCCTTGCCCAAATCAACTCCGATACAATCCGTACCATGCAGGGGTGAAATGCTCCCAGTTTGGACCGGATCGCCCAATCTGGTAGCGATGGAGGCGGGTGGTTCGGAGAACCGGTAGCAAAACTCCCTGCCCTGCCCCCCCCATGCCCAGCTGAGCCGCACGATCATCAGAGGCTTTTTTTCTTTTAAATGCCTCTGACGTTCCAAGCTCTGACAATCCAAGCTCTGTTGATCCCAGCTGAGGCGCCTGCCGATCAG
>JANHZT010582892.1:0-12923 GCA_032468215.1 Stegonotus admiraltiensis | reverse complement strand
GTGTCACATGGGAGCGCCTTGTCGCTCCCATAATCCCCCGCGTGGCCGCATTCTGGACCAGTTGGAGCCTCCGGGTGGACCCCAAGGGGAGCCCCATGTAGAGAGCATTGCAGCAATTACCCATTGCTTGGACACTCACGCAGCACACATAGAACGAACGTTCAGGTAAGTCCAACATTCATTTCATCCATAATCACATAGTTTTGATGGCCAGGTCGTGATATTTTGTGATTTTTTCCAGTTCTTTTTCTTCGAATTGTTGTTGTTGATTTAATCTTCAATTCGATTCACAGTCTGGGACTGTAAAAACTTAATGGTTCAAGTCCTAACCAAGGACCTAAGAGCTGTTAAGGTAGCATTTGAGTGTATAGGCAGTTCTGAGTAGGGTGGTTTTTTGTGAAGTCAAGATTTTGTAAAGTTGTTTTGTAAATTCACCTCCTTCAGCAAACGCTCTTTCACTTATTTTATGTTGTCATTTAAGCCATGTTTTTCCTCTTCCACTGTTCGTTTCACCCATAAGAGTCCTCTGCCACCTTGAGATCTTGGCAAGTACAATCTATCAATATAGTTTTTTGAATGCAGAGCATGGTGCATTGTCATAAGTTTTCTTGTCTTTCAGTCAAGTTATCAAATTCTAGCAGAGTCCAATCAATTGTTCCAGCGGAGTATTGTATTACAGGCATTGCCCAGGTGTTAATTGCCTTTATGATATTTCCTCCACTCAGCTTTGATCTCCAGATTTTCCGGACTCACTTTTTTTTTTTGTATTTTGTTAAAGTAGTTTTCTTGACTTGGTTGTGCAACAGGTTAGAACAGGGGTGTCAAACACAAGGCCCAGGGGCCAGCCCTGTAAACAGCAAAGGACTGGCCTATGGTGCCTCTGCCAGCGAAAACGGAGCTTGTGAGGGCTGCGTGAGGCCCTCATAAGCTTCATTTTTGCTGGCAGAGGGTTGCAGGAGACTGCTGCAGCCGAAAACGAAGCTCAGGAGTCTGTTTTCTCTGGCAGAGCACTCGGGCCACCACAGGTGCCCCTGACACAAGTGATGTCGAGGTGGCCATGCCCACTCTGGCCCCCTGAGGTCAAACACAATCCTGATGCAGCCCTCAATGAAATCGAGTTTGACACCCCTGGGTTAGAAGCTTCCAAAACTCCTCTAAGTACTTTTGTTGCCTTCTTCTGGTGTTACTGCTATTATCAACTCTCATTATCAAGTTTGAATCCATCATCTTCAACCATTTTTTCTGCCTTAACAGCAATTGTTGCACATTTGTCAATGCCAAATTGCATTTCAATGTCTCTGGTATACTCAGTGCTTTTCAGCAATGAGCTTAATTCAGCTTTTGTTTTTCAATTTTGTTTTTCAATTCAAAAACAGCCATATAGAGCAAATGAGAACTTTTTAACCCTTTTTAGCCAATTCATAGCCACAGTTTGTCTTGTTCAAAATACTTGTAAGTGGTGCCAGCAAAAGTACAAATAACAGAGATGACAGTGAGTCACCTTGGAAGATTCGTTGTTTGATTTCAACTTCACCAAACTCTTCTCCACCTGCCATCAACATAGTCTGTCACATCGTTATGAAGTCTTCAATAATTTCTGGGTGTTGCTGCTAATTACCAAAATGTCTAAGCATTTCTCAATTCAGCTGTGTGGAACAGAATTGGATGCTTTCTTATAATCAATCCAGGCCAGGAACAAATTTGTTCGTATCTTTGAATTCTTCAAAATCAGTTTCGAAATTAGTTTGTTTTTGGTTCCTCTTGAATTTTTGCGGCACCCTTTCTCTTCTACAAGCAGCAAATTCTTGTTTTCCAGATATCCATAAATTTTGTTTGCAATAATGCCTGTAAGTAATTTATATGTTGTTGGCAGACAGGTTATTGGCCTGTAATTTTCAGGATTATTTCCCTTTTCTGCATGTTTCAAAATCAAAAAAGTTATTTTAGTTGTTAGCCATTTTTCTCTTTCTGGCTTTTCCAGAACCTGATTTATGCATGCAAACTTGTTAGTGATTTTAACCAGAATCCAGGCAGCTCATCTAAATCCAGAGGCTCTCCAGTTTGTGACCTCCTTTGCTTGTTTTTGCATCATTTCTGTTGTTATGTGAATTTCTTTCATTATGGTCACTTTTACAGAGCTTTCAACTTGCTTGATCCACTTTGCCATTCTCATTGTGCTTCTTGTTTTCCTACAAGTTCTTCCAAAATTTCAGGGTATTTTCTTTATTAGGTTTTTCATTTGTGGTAGCACCATGTCCACTTTCAAGGGTCTTATAGAAATGATGCTGATTCACTCAAAATTGGGAATTTTGTTGAAACTTCATTATTCATTTATCATAACACTTTATTTTCTCTGTAATAGGCACAACTATTTGTTTCAGCTGTTCAACTACAACTGCAATTTCCTTGTTTTCCAGGTCATATCTTGCTGTCAGGCTAATTCTGATTTTTTATTCTTCAGGTTTTCTTGCCTCAAATTCTTCAAATTACTTAAATCCAATTGAATTTTTTAAATTTTTAACTCCAGGCAGATTTTCCCGTTTGGTTTTCTCTTCTTAATTGCTTTATTCTTTTTAATTTTCAAGCCCATTTCTTCAGTAGTAACAGAAGCTGTTTGTTTGAGCTAATGTTAGAATAGTCTGGACAGATTCATTCTCATTCATCAATAATCTAGCCAAACATCTCTTCCTAATTTGATTCAGTTTTGGCAATTGAATTCTTTCCATGTTTTCCATCTTCTCAGCTAATTTGGCTCTAGCTGTTCGTTATTCTCTGATTTCTTTCCTTTTCTCCACTACTTGTTGCTCTACTTCTAAATTATCTCTATTATCACTTACACTCGAGCCTTGATCTTGCACTGCTTCTCGTTGCAATCTCTTTTAATTCTGCATTAATGAAGAGCTTGTTCAAAATAACACGCCTTTGGTCTATAAGTTTTTGTTTATTGATTTCCAGATACATGTGATTCTCCTTCCAAAACTTGAACATGTGCTTTTAAAAGCCACATTTTGTTGGCTCAGGTCGATAATAAACTTCCATAATTGAGTAATTTCTTCCTTTGTCCAGATTTTTGGCTTTGTTCATTGTCTTCCAGTCACCTGTTAACTTCACGCCCTGGTTTCCTAGCAGAAGGAGCTGAGCCCTGGAGCATATTTTTTGCTGAACACCATACAGGAGCCATACATTCAACGGGAGTCTTGTTGATCTGGGTGATAGTCAATCCGGGATAGAATTCAGTTGATGTGTTTTCACCATACTTTAAATGTACCATACTTCAACAGAGCACACAAGCCCTCCCACCATGACAAGGCAAAGCTCCTGGGGTGGGGGGATATTATTATTATTATTATTATTATTATTATTATTATTATTATTATTATTTTACTTACTTACTTACTTACTTACTTACTTTATTCATTAAACATGAAACTCAGTCAACTGAACATTCAAAAATGCATCATAATTGCCATTGACTGGTGCTAATAGTTGATATGGGTTGCTGCCAGCATCCTAGGTATCAACCAAGTACCTTCTTAAGATGTACTTGGTACGATGTTCCAAGTAGAGCTGTTTTTGCAGTTCCGCTGTTTTTATTGTAGGAAGCTGCAATTTGTTGATGTATCTTATAAAATTCTTGGATGTGGTACCAAGTGCCCCGATGACAATGGGTGTATCACTGTTACATATTTCATCCATAGCCGTGTAGTTTCGATGGCTAGGTCGCAATATTTCATGATTTTTTCCAGTTCTTTTTCTTCAACTCTGGCATCTCCTGGTACTGCAATTGTATGCTTCGGTTTTCAACAACCGATAGAACCGGTAGAAAAGTTTTCTATAACTTTTTCCACTTTGTTCCCATGACTTTTTGGATACAGGAAAGTTGTATTTTTTACATAATGACCAGTGGATTAATTTAGCAACTCAGTCGTGTCTAACTTTGTAATCAGTTTGTATGATTTTGCTGCGTTCACATATTAAAAAAATCTTTTTATCCCCATAACATCTTATATAGAATCTTATCTCTGTAGGATACTTGCCTTTATAGTCCATTTCATTATTGAAGGTGATAATGGGGAGACAAAAAAGGATGAATGTTCCTTGCTATTACAGGAATCCAAAGAAACTTCAACAATGGTTGTGAGAATATGTCCCTCAAAACCATTCTCTTTCTCTCCCCCATGTCACATTCTCACAAGTCCTCCCTGCCCCTCCGCAGTACTTTTTGCATATCCCATGTATTCTTTCAGACCCATGCCACACTCTCACACATATACCAACCCCTGCACCCTCTTGCACACACCCTATGAACTGCTGCACATCTTATCATAAGTTCTTATTGAAGACAAGATTTACAAAAATGAAAATTATAAAATAGAATTACCTGAAGATATAATTCTGCCAGCAAGAACTATGGGATAATGTATTGATTTTAACTACTCAACAGTTAGCTGACCTGCAGAATAGTTCTCATGGAACTTGATCTTGGTTCTCCTCAATGAAATAATGAAAAAAATCAGTTTCATGTGCATTAGGCATAAATGCATTGGAATTGTGGAAGAATAATGTTACTTCAAAGCCAACAGTGAAGGACTTAATGCATTCATTTTCCAAAGAATTCTCTGATTCACTTGAACTCTCTGAATTGCCACCACATAAAGTGAAATTGACAATAGGCTGTCCTGTAATTTTAAGGAAGAACTTGAATCTTCCAGCATGGTCAACTGTCTTGTTGCTTAAGCCAAAAAAAAAGAAAGGAAAACATTAAGAATATTCTTAAAGGATGGCAGATCAACCAGGAAAGTCATCAAAAGTGTTCTTTGTTAAATGAAAAGCATCTATATTTGTTTTGCTATGTGTCTTTAATAAACTGGTGTTTTCTTTTAAAACCAAAACAATAGCAGTCCTCTCAATCATTCTGTTTTTCTGTTTAGGTAAGGAAATATCTCTGAAAGGATAACACAATGGTCATGGGTTGTCTGGTTAATTTAGAAAGTCATTTTAATGAATTTATTTCAAAAAGTTTTTAATTTTTCTTACAAGTGGAGTTATTAGGTTCTGAAAGTAGCTGCATGATTATCTGTTGAAAGCAATAGGTGCATACACTATTAACACTGAAAAATAATCATCAGTATTGTTGAAAAAGGAAAAAAAGTATTCTGGCCTTTATCTGTATCAAACAAAAAAGAGCAGAATAACTTTCAAAGCTAACAGTTAATATAGATTTGTCAAAATGAGGAATAAATTCATGAAATATTGTTTTTTACCAGTTTTTTGAAAATACATAATGGGATTATAAATTATATAAATTTTAAATTGATGATTTCATAACTAATGGCAGAGATACTAGATTGTGGACATTATCCACAAAATGCTTGGAGGCAACTGTTGAGTTGACTATATTTTTGCTTGGTTTAAATTCAAATATTTAAATACTTCGTGTGTCATGCTCTTGCAAGCTGGATAGAATCCTTCTTAAATTGAGATCAACAAAATAATATTTATTTTATATAATTCAATAATGACAAGTCACTACTGCCAGACAATTTTCATCATAGCTTCTTTCCCTTCATAAAGGTGACCTTGTTTGGATGCCAGAAGTTCTTAATTCCAACAGTTATGTGTAAGAAGAAGGATTAAGTGACCAAGTTTTATTTTAATAGAAAAGACAATCTTATCAAATGTTAATACTGCATAATCCAGTTCCTTTAAGCTTGTATATTCTACAAAATTTAAGTTAGTTTGATAGTGGGGCCCAGAGGTGATAGGCTTCTGATCATTATTCTCCAGTGTAGTTGTGGAATAGTCCAGGAATTAGGTGTTGCTACAGTCGGATCTGCCCAGAGACTGAGTCATAAATCTGTAGACATGCCCTCCTGCCTCTCTCTCCCTCCAGTTTTTCAGCTCAGTTGGCCCGAGAGAGATTTTTGGTAGATTTCTCTGTACTTCACCATTTCTGGACTATTTTATAGCAGATTTCACTTGCCTCGGTTCATTCTGCAATTCTCAACTGGGCATGCTGGCTAGTTTCAGCTTCACTGACATGTCGCTGCTATTTTAACCCCTCTGAGCTAGCTGGTTGGGAGCACATCGGAGGGCTGTTGGCTGACCCAGAGCCGAAATTTGGCTTCGCTGCTGCCGCAGCTCACCTTAGCAGGACACCCGGACTCAAAACAATCAGAGCAGCGCTCCTTGCTAGCCTGGACGCTGCTTCCCAGGCTCTCAGCCCAGCGGCTGCCATTTTGAAAGGACCACACTGTGAGCACAGGAGGGAGCCTGCAGACCTTTCGGAGCGGAATTTCCTTCCTGGTCACCTCAGGTTTGACTGGCGGCACGCAGATATCGTGGTTGGGCCGCTAGTCCCTGGTATTCAAGAGTAATAATGTGTCGTTGGGTGCTGGCTAACCCTAGGTTCGCCCTGGGAACGCTGCCCCTCAGGAGTGGACTATTCTACTACATGTGCACTGGCTAGCCCAGAGTTTCTCTGGCAACTGCTGCCACTGCATTTCTCCTCCCTGACCCAGGGCTGTTATTCAGCCAAGGTTCCTGCCAACATTCTGAGGGCAGACATTCACTCTGCATAGCCTCAGTTAAAATGGCTTCCAACAGAGTGCTGAAGCTTCAGCAGGCAAAAAGGCGATCTATAAGTCTGCCAGAGGTTCTAGGACAGAGCTTAGGGACAGGGAATGGAGGTAGAGAGCTCTGGACAAACTGGTTTCCAGAGCTAAGAAGTAACAGTCAGGGCTGGAGAGAAACTGCCTCACCCAAGTGAGCCATTTGTTTCCCGCCCTTTTGTTCCAGACCCTGCAGTTCACTCCCCTCTGCATGGTCACCAGAGGGAGCTGGTGAGGTCTCCCCATCTCCAGCCTTGCTGGATATTAGGGGGATGGAACTGGAGAATGACCCTTTTGCATGCCGGATAGCTGCAGCAGAATCTCAACCTGCCTATGTCAGGGATTTGGTCCCAGAGGCATCTCACATGCCCACAGCTTCTAATTTCCCTTCAACTGAGGCCCACCTGTCAGATTTGTCTGATCACCTGCTTCAATTAATCTTGCAGGCAGTATATAAAGGCATTGCTACTGGTCTGACCCAGCAATGCCAACTTCAGGCTAGGTTAGCTCCCCAAGAGGCTCACTTGCATCAAGACCTTAATAAGATCATTGCAGAGACTCAATTCTCAGTGGATGTGACTGCATGCCGCTAAATACGCTTCTAGAGCCCTAGCCTCCTCAGTAACATTCAGGAGGCTATTGTGGCTCTGTCAGTGGCAAGCTGACGTGAAGTCAAAATGGAGGTTGGCATCCACCCCTTACACAGGGGGTAGTCTGGCAAATTCCTAGACCCAATCCTCATTGAGAACAGGGATAAAAGGAAGGTACTGCCTTCGGCGGCAAGGAGGGTGGACCATCATTCCACTCCTTTCTACCGAAGGTCTTCCTTTTGGACCATTGAGCAGGAGGGTCCATCCCATCCCAGCAGAGGTATTATCCCCAATGTGCAGACCGCCAGCACGAGAAGCAGGGCTTGCGAGACAGACCACGCCAATTCCTTCCCAACAAGTGGCCACTTTGAGGAACTGGCAACCGTTAGTTCTGTTAGCAAAAGTGACTTCATAGGAGGATGCTTGAGCATCTTCATAGACCAGTGGATGCAGACAACAGACAATTGGGTTTTGAACACCGTAAGATTAGGCCTCTAGCTGGAGTTCCTCTGCATTCCCCTGAACCACTTTGTACAATTCCCTGTCTCCCACAACAACATCAAACATGGCCTCATGAAGCAAGAGTCAAATTTTCTCCTTTAAGTAGCAAATAGTGCACAATTTACACTTTCACTTCTTCTTGACAGGCAACCATTTTAGCTTCCTCGCCAGTCTGCTTAGTCAGTTTAAATTGTTCCATCTTCTTTCTTCTTTCTTTCCTTATTGCCACCAATAAACAGATTAGAAATCCCCGAAGTTGGACCTCCTTGGTTGTTTTCATAATAGACCAGCTTAGGTAACAAGATACATTATGTCTGAGTTAGACTGAAAGCAATCCACAAGTTTAAACTTTCACTTCTCCACGACATGACTCCATTTTAGCCAATCTGTAATTCTCTGCTAGGCTTTCCCGATTGCTTCAAAAGGTTTCCGCTTAACGCCTCTTCCCTCTTTGTCTCTCCAAAAGTAATCCAATTCAGTAACAAAGAGTTTCAAAATTTTACAATTTCCAACTAACAGCCATTCCACAACATTCAATAATAAAGATAGTTCATAAATGGGTCTCTTCCTCCTGCAAATAGCTTATCTAATCTTCTTGCCCCCACAGTCTGTAGCTGCTGTTTAAGGCTAGGGGCTCTCTTGTTAAAATCCATTTTTAAGCGCTGTTCCCACCTGGGTTAAATCACTTACCTGGCTTCCAAACAGTTTGCTCTATTTCTTCACTTCTTCCTCCTGCGCATCACTTTTCCCAGTTGTCACAGCCTCGAGGCAGCCGCCATGGCTGCTGCTTAGCCGCCACCAACGCGGAGGGTAATCCGCCGGCCCCGAGGAACCTGCCTGTTCCTCTCAGCCGACCGAGGGGTCCCTCTCTTACCCCCTGTCCCTCCAGGACAGGGTAGGTCCGTAGACCTGGCAGCGGCATAGCAGACGGGGTTTTCGCGGGGCTCCTTAGAGCCCCGCTATTTCCACTGTCTGGGTTGCTGCAACGTCCTCAATTGGATTATTTTGAAGGAAAACTAAAGAGGTTTGACTTTAGATATACTTAATCCGTCTCTGGACTACTTATGGACAGTTGGAAAGAAGGAATTAACTGGACAATTAAAACTGTTGATAAATGGCGAGGCAACAGAAGGCGTAGACTACCTGAGCAGGATCACAGTGGACAACGCCAAATGGTGTCTCCAGCTAGAGATTTTTCAGGACATATGCGACAGGTTCAGACAGCCAACCATAGACCTGTTTGCCTCACGGACGAATTCCCAACTTCCTTGCTTTTTCACAAGATTTCTAACTCCAGGAGTGGAGTGGACCAACACACTTTGCTGCGTGTGGCCTTCTGGTCTCCTTTATGCATTCCCACCACTTTCCCTCATACTGGGGATGGTATGGAAGGTCATTTCGGAGGAGTCAGAGGTTCTCCTGGTCGCTCCTCATTGGCTCAGGTATCC
Organism: Stegonotus admiraltiensis; assembly: GCA_032468215.1. NCBI lineage: Eukaryota > Metazoa > Chordata > Lepidosauria > Squamata > Colubridae > Stegonotus > Stegonotus admiraltiensis. Next base: position 3,773 of record JANHZT010582892.1, on the reverse strand, counting down.
ATGGTTCGCGGACCTTGTCAGCCTGTCCATCTCACAGCCATGGAGAATCTCTCTGGAGAGGATCTTGCTCAGCCAGGGGGTATTGGATCACCCAGAACCGCAGTGGCTCCAGTTGACCACCTGGCATTTGAAGGGGTCCTCCTAAGGAGGGATAAGTACTCTGGTAAGGTCATTAAAACTATCCAAGCAGCCAGGAGACCATCGACTATCAGAATATACAATGCTACCTGGGCTGGATTTGTCCAGTGGTGCACCACCAATCACACCACTCCTGCTTTTGTCCCACAGGTACTGGACTTCCTACAGGAGGGTCTGGACAAGGGGTTGTCACACAGTACCATTTGATGGCAAGTGGCAGCCTTATCCACTGTGCTGTCAGGCGACAACCAGGGCCCTCTTCCATGTCACCCTGTCATCTGATTTATTCGAGGGGCGACTAATTTACGTCCACCTACCGTCCACAGATATCCCACCTGGGATTTGCCTGAAGTGTTGCAAGCTCTTACGGCACCGCCCTTTGAGCCTTTGCAGACAGCAAGCCTCAGATACTTGGCTCTTAAAGTAGCCTTCCTGGTGGCGGTTACATCTGCAAGGCACATTTCTGAGATGGAAGCTCTGTCAGTAAGGGCTGATCTTCGCATTTTTCATCTGAACAAGGTGGTCCTAAGACTCGATCCTTCCTCCGCCCCCAAGGTGAACTCCTGGCTCCACTGGGCCCAGGAGGTCATCTTGCGAAACTTCTGTCCATGGCTGTCAAATACCCTGGAGAGGTGGTGGCATACCCTGGATGTAAGGCAGGCTTTCCAGATATATCTTAAAAGGACATCACCCACCATGAAATCCGAGGCATTAGTTTCCTTTCAGCCCACTTCGTTAGGCACCAAGGTATCCTCATCAACCATTGGTCGTTGGTTAAAGGTGTGTATCGCCACAATGTACCAGGTGCAGGCATTTCCCGTACCTAGATGGCTAACTGCACACTTAACTAGAAGTGCGGCCACCACAGCTGCGTGGTCCACGCAGGCCTCCCTTGAGATTTGCAGGGCAGCTACCTGGTCTACTCCCTTGCCCTTCATTCACCATTATAAGTTGGACATCTTTGCATCCACAGAGGCGTCCTTTGGCAGATGGGTCTTAAAACAGGTACATTTGGCCTTGGGGGCTCCAGGCCCTACGGCTACCCTCCCTTAGGACAGCCAGGCTTTGGTATGTCCCATTCCTGGACTATTCCGCAGCTACACTGGAGAAGGGGCATTGTCTTACCTGAATGCCTTTTCTCAATGGCTATGGAATAGTCCAGCCCCGCCCTTAGGAGTGTAGCTCTGGAGCCAATTGTCAATACCTCTTGGCAGGCGTTCTGGAGCCAGATGTCACTAACATTTTGGAAAGCCTCTCTTTCAGCTGCAACATCACCGAAAAAGAGAGAGAAAGACAGGCAGGAGGGCGTGTCTAAAGATTTATGACTCAGTCTCTGGGCAGATCCGACTGTAGCAATACTCCATTCCTGGACTATTCCGCAGCCACTGAGAAAAGGCATTCAGGTAAGACAATGCCCCTTCTAGAACATAGAATAATAGATTTGGAAGGGACTTTGGAGATAGCATTTCAGACAAGTGGCTATTTTGACAGCTTCCAGTGATGGAGCACCCCCAACTTCTGAAGGCAAGTTATTCCATTGGTTGATTGTTCTCACCATTAAGAATTTTCTCCTTAGTGCTCTAGGTTGCTTCTCTCCTTGGTTAGTTTCCACCCATTGTTTCTTGTCTTACGTTTTGGTGCTTTGGAAAATAATTTCAACCCATTGTCTTTTAGGAGCTCCTCAAAGGAGTTCCTTCTGCAAAAGGGATAGAAGAGACACTTTTGAGGGAAGTTCCAAGATAACAGCAATGGAGGAAACATAGTTACATCACGGGCAGAAAAGTTGCCACTAAAATAAAATAAAGTGGTAGGAGAGGAGGTGGAGAGGGAAAGATAAGTCATAGAAAAAGAAGAGTGGAGAAAGTAAAGGTAGAGGAAGATTGGTGAAATTAAAAGAGAGAGAAGCCCATTTGCACACAAGAGGCCTACCCAAGAGACCAGAGGCCCATCGAAGTTTGCAGAGACTTCAAACTGCAGACAGTCTGCAGAGAGGCAAACTGTCTGCAGGCACCAAAGCCAAATAGTGGAGAATAAAGAGGGAGCCGTTGAGTGAGTGGGGCCAGCTGCAGAGCAGGGAGGAAAAACAGCTGTGGGGTGGAGAGGCCAGCAGACCAAGGGCAGCGCAACAACCGGCAGAGAACAAAGAGGCAAACCAGTGAGAGAGCAGAGCAGGGAGGAAGGGAAGAGAGCAGAGGAGAGCTTGCCAGGCGGTCCTGTTTGCTGGAGGAAGCAGCATCCCAGTGTGATGGACAAGTAAACAGGATCCATGTGGCTGCAGAGCAAAAGGCAACAGCAGCGCAGTAGGGAGGAGAGTGAGCTAGCAGCAGCACGGGGCAGCGCAGTGAGCTAGAGCCCGAGAGCAGCGCAGAGAGCAACAGGGAAAGACTTGGTGGAGCTGAGTGGAGGGCTGAGCGGAGGAGACCAGACAGCAGAGCTGATATGACCGGAAAGCTGAATGGCAGGCCGAGAGAGCTGACCAGAGTAAGGACAAGACTGAAAAGACCCAAGCACCGAAGGACAGAAGGGAGCTGGCAGAGAAAAAAACAAGAGGCCGGAGCAGTGAACAATGGAAGTGAAAGCAACAAATTAAGCCTGAGGTTCCAATAGTCAGGGAGGGAAGACCCTGGTAGAGAATAAAAATAAATGCAGGACAGAAAATAAAAGATAAATAAATAGGCAAATAATAAGGACAGAAAATTAGAAATCAAGGAAGAATAGGATTAATAAAGATCAATCAAATAAATAAGGTAAATCTTAAATAATAAGATGGGGGAACTGGAGCTCAAAAACCTTTTAAAATATAGGGAAGAAAGGGATAAATAAAACTAACATAGTAGTTAAGATAATGATTTAATAGCTGCTGTAATGCTTTAATACTGAAATGATGATGCAATGAGAATGAGTCAGGGTTATTCAACTAATAACCCTCAGGTTCGCTTGATACGCCAGTTGCGACCCTTTCTAGATTGGGACTCCCTACGCACGGTCACTCATGCGCTCGTCACTTCCCATCTGGACTACTGTAATGCTCTCTACATGGGGCTCCCCTTGAGGGGCACCCGGAGGCTTCGGCTGGCTTCAGCTGGTCCAGAATGCGGCCACGCGGGTCCTTATGGGAGCGACGAGGCACTCCCATGTAACACCATTCCTGCGCGAGCTGCACTGGTTGCCGGTTGTCTTCCGGGTGTGCGTCAAGGTGTTGGTGACCACCTTTAAAGCGCGCCATGGCTTAGGGCCTGGTTATTTGTGAGACTGCCTTCTGCCGCCAATGGCCTCCCACAGACCGGTTCGGTTGCACAGAGAGGGCCTCCTAAGGGTGCCGTCAGTCAAGCAGTGTCAGCTGGCGACCCCCAGGGGGAGAGCCTTCTCTGTCGCGGCACCTGCCCACTGGAACGACCTACCCCCACGGATACGTATGATTCCAGATCTTCGGACCTTTCGTCGGGCCCTCAAAACTCATTTTTTCCAGCTTGCTGGTCTATCCTAATCGACATTGGGTAGTTTTTTAATTTTTGTATTTGTGTTTTATTGGGGGTGTTTTAAATTGTAGGGCCAAATTATTTAATATTTTTAATTGGGTTTTAACTTTTGTATGGGTTCTTTTTATTGTGGCTGTGCACCGCCCTGAGTCCTGT
>JANHZT010581732.1:0-12932 GCA_032468215.1 Stegonotus admiraltiensis | reverse complement strand
TTCTGTTTGTTTCCTGCATTACTGTGTTAATCTCTATATGAAATTTCTGTTTCCCTGCAATGATGTAGTGGGGGGGGGGGGTTTGGTTAGCATTGCTTTAAATAGCTGGTTTTAAGTGAAAAGCATCAGTTCTTGCCTAGATCTCGTTATTACAAATCTTTCAATAAAAGCTCCTTTTGGAACAATTGCAGTTTCAAGAGTTCTGCCTTCTTGGGAAGATCGGAGAGGCAAGACCTTACAGGTAGACTTATTTTATGAAGCTTAAAAATCAGATTACAAATGAATGTAGATTTGGTTCTATATTTTTTAATGATTTATAAATAGAATGAAAAATATTCTTCACAATTACTTGTTAAATACAGGTAGTTCTGCTTAATCACTATTCAATCAACGTCTGTTTGAAATTAGTATGGCACCGAACAAAGGGACTTATAACCTATGCCTAAATTTATGTCTGTCACACCTGCCACAACTTCCACCTCTAAATAAAAATGATCCTTGGCTCCATTTGTGGAAAAAGGTATAATTTATTAGAGATCAAATGTATTGTGATAGTGCAAAGCTAGAACTGAAATTTCCGTGCCAAAATCCCTCTACTTTCCCTACCTTAACTGTCTGTCATTGCTGATGCCAGTGTAACCAATCACGTTTGGGCAAGATGTTTTAATAGTGGTCAATCCAAGCTTGGTTTTGTATGCGGCCCTCTCCTTCTTCCAGCTGGGTGACCTTGATGCAGCATCTCAAGGAGACACAGAACATTTTCATTTCCTGAAACATTTCCCCTTCATTATTTTTCCCCACAGTTCATGTCAGTCTGTCATTAAATAGCAGCAGAGCACAAGCAAGTGTGAGTTGGCAGCTGACAATGGCTATTGCAGCTCCACCGCAGTCAGGTGATTGCAATCTGGGGCCTTGGCAAGTCATTTGCACTTAAAACTGATTCCCAAGCATCCTGCAATCATGCGATAGCCATGAGTAATCTTCTCTGCCAGATTGCCAAGAAAGTCAGTAGGGAAATTGGTAGGGAAGGTTACAATCTGCTACTGTGAAGATCCCTTTGATATCTAGAGGCTGGCTATAAAAGGTCTAGCCTGAAATCAAAGCAGGATTTTAACAAGGTTTGTAGCACTGGGCATTTACAACTAGCCTCCAGAAACAATAGAGTCATCTTGTCTCTCCTGAGCAGTGTTTTTTAATCTTGGCAATTTTAAGATGTGGACTTCATCTCCCAGAATTCTTCAGATAGCCATATGCTCATCCTATTTTGGCTTGCAAATTCTGGGAGTTGAAAATGTAAGTGTTGCCAAGGTTGAAAAATTCTGCTCTAAGAGCTAACTGCAATGCCCCATGCTGGAAATGCTCAGTAATAAAAATCCTGCTTGGATTTTGGGACAGATGCAACATGGTGTCAACCGTCTACAATCTAAAATCCTTTTTATTTCATAGTGTTCTTCTCCCCTCATTATGATTGGGTTCAGGGTTTCTTTCCCCACTGGTCTCAACTTAAACACCTGAGCAGGTTTTAACAAACTACAATGGAACACGGGGTGCACTTTTCCTAGTATTTTGGATAGTGTCAGAGTCTGAAGCTCTCCAGCTAACACACAAGTAAGTAATTCAGCAGGATTCATTTATAGAAGAAACTTCTTTATATACAATAATATAAAACATGATGCATGTATACAATACTCATGAAGCTCTTGCAATGTGGTAGAGAAAAGAAGAACCAACAAGGACAAGGACAAGAAGTAGAAGCAAGGAACAGAACACTCAATCAAAGACAAACAAACTCTTATATACACAGAACAGTTAAGTTAAGCCATGCCTAGGCTCTGAGCCATCTGATACAGCTCACAACAAATCCTGTGTCTCATTCACCAAATAGTTCCTATTGGCTGACTTGTTATGGCTATTCCAGTTTATAAATCCTTATACACTGACACTCCTCCCTTTATTATTGGAATAGACATAAAATCGAATAACTTAATATTCTTCCCATGATGTACTCCACCCACTGGCTTTGTCACTATATCTGCCGGATTGTCTTCTGAAGAACAGTGAAGCAAGCTAATTAATTTACATTTGATGGCTTCTCTTACAATATTTAATATCCACATGCTTGCTTCTATTTTTTACTCTGTCATGTGTTGCCATTTTAATGCAAGCAGCATTATCCTCAAAATGACTACAGCGTCATTTACTTTTACGTTTAAATATTTTAACAGCTGTACGTACCACATTACCTCTGAATAAAATTCAGATAGAGCAATAAATTCTGCCTCTGCAGTAGAAATGGCTACAGTTGTTTGCTTTCTGGACTTCCAACCAATTAAAGCCCATCCAAATACCACAATCCCAGAATTGGACTTTCTGGTTTTTACATTATTGGCATAATCACTGTCAACATAACATTTCAACTTCAATTCTTCAGAGACCTGCATTTGAAGACCCAAATTCAGTTCCCTTCAAATACCTGAGAATTCTTTTTATACCCATCCAATGCAATTGCATTGGTGCAGCAGTAAAGTGACTTAAGATGCGTACTGCACAAGCTATGTCTGGTCTGGACCACCGTGACAGATATAGCAAGCTCCCTATTGCAGACTGATATATCTCTTGATCACAGGCTTCACTTTTGTCCTCACCCAAATTGTTATGAAAATCTGTGCTCGCAAGTGTTGGAGCAGAATTACAACCCTTCATGTTATATCTCTCCAACAGCTGTTCAATTTTCCTTCTTTGACTGAGAACATAACAACCTTTCTCAGTTTTTTGTATCACTACACCATGATAGTTTTGTATTTCACCCAAATCTTTCAATTCAATTTTTTTCTCTAATGGATTAGCAAATTAGCAAATTCAACCTGTGACAGATCTTTTGCAATGAAACAAAGATCATCCACAAATGCTAATTGACAATCCCTACCTTGTAACTTTCCAGTATATATACAATCATCAGCCTTGCAACTCTTGAACCCAAGACCCTTCAATGCCATATCTAAACATATATTCCAATTCCTGGCTGACTGCTTCAGCCCATAAATGGCCTTGTTCAATTTATATACAGTGTTAGGCTTTTTACTTTCATACCCTGGTGCTTGAACCATGTAAATTTCTTCCTCTAATTCTGCATTGAGCAATGTTGTGGTTTTATCAAAATGCCAAATTTTATGGCTACAGGCCACTACTAATGCTAGTGCCAACCTTATGCTTTCACTCTTTACCATAGGTGTGAATACCTTATCATAGTGCATGTTTTTCCTTTGTGAAAAACCTTGTACCACTAATCTTGCCTTATATTGGACCTCATTGTTGGGTAGTACTTTCTTTTTCTACACCCATTTACATCCTACGGCTTTGCAACCTTGTAGCAAAGTCATAGATGTGAACACTTTATGTTCACCCATGGATTTCATTACTTTGTCCATGGCTTCTTTCCACTTCACTTGTTCTATTTTGGTTAATGCCATACTTCCTTATAGTTTATTGGCTCATACCACACATTACACACCTTTACTTCACTAGCAGAATACCTGTCAGGTGGAATCCCCTTGTTCCATTGCTCTGACCTGCGTGGCATTAACTGCTCTTGTGCTTCAACCCTTTCTTGCTTCATATCTGAGTCATTATCTTTTCCTGAATCCTTTTCTTGTCCTTTTTCAGCTTCTCCTCCCTGAACGCTGACACTGTCACTAACTGGGTCACCATCACTAAGTGGATCATTCCAAAAATTTGCATCAATTCTGTTCCAATTTTGCTCTGCAAAGCTAGCAGACCAGGTGTTGTACCCCAGCTACAGATCGCAAAGAACGCAGCACACACAATCTCTGACCTTAGTTTACTCAAATAACGCAGGTTTTTGCAAATGCAGACTGTTAATAAATGTTCTTAACAGCCTGCCAGAATTCTACAGATAAGATAGAGTCTTACGAGAGTTGGCAGAAAGCCGAGAAGCAATGTTGCAGAGAAATCCAAACGTGATGATTATCGAACTAAAGTTGTTTCCTGCAGCTTGTTGCAAGCTGCGTTCTTTCTTAAATAGGCTAAGGGAGTGGCCAATTAGCCCCAAGCCTTACTCTCGAGATGTCCTCCTGAGGAACCACTCCTGCCTTTTGGCAGCTCGGCGTGCCCGTGCATTGAGAAGAGGCTCCTCCTCTTCATCCTCTTCACTTAAAGGAGCCACTGGAGGTTCTGAAGGCCCTGACTGAATCCCTGCCTCTGGCACATCTTCTTCAGCCTCCTCGCTGTCCGACTCAAGCGCCGGCTGCACAGGCTGCTGGCGCAACACCACACCAACCTCCTCGTCGGGATCAGCAACAATCTGCACAGGCCGCTGGGGGGCCACAACACCTGGAAATGACTATTCTCTTGCTTCCATCGCTAAAGTGATAGTTCCTTGAGCCAGGCTCATAGCCCGTAAACCTGAACATTTGGTCGACCTTTTCTCCTGATTTCTTTTGGAATATGCACCCATGCATTGCTTTCAAAAACCCTTAAATATGCCAGAGATGGCTTTCTTCTATATAGCACAGCATATGGAGGATCATTAATAGAGGAACTCCACAGCATATTGATTAAATAATTAGCAGTCAACATGGCTTCACCCCAATATGACCTGCTCAGACCAAATCCTCTAGCAATGAGTCCTTCATTGTTTGTAAGACACCATTCCGCCTCTCAACCACACCATTCTCAGCTGCTGTGTATGGATTTCTGTGTCTACGTTTTATTCCTAACTGTCCCAGCCACTGTTGAAAACTTCCTGACATGAATTCTGAACCTGTCAGTTTGCAGCTGACATACCTGTTGTTTATATCTTCTTTCTATGAAGCTTACCCATTGCTTAAATTTCTGTAGCACCTCTATTTTACTCTTTAGTAAATAGCAGAAACCAAATCTGCTGTAATCATCTACAATGACCAGTGCACACTTTGATCCTCCCAATCTGGCTTGCATTGGCCCACCAAATCTGCATGTACCAGCTCTAGAGCTTTTATTGTCTGCCTTGTGCTACTCTTGCTTACTAGGAATGCCTTGGACTTTGATGATTTACATACTGCACAGTTCAAGTATGCCTTACACCGTTTCAAGTTTAATCCTTCTCCAAACTGTTGCATCCTTTGCAAAACTCTGAAGCTGGCATGACCAAGCTTTCTATGCAAGAGATGAATGCATGAATCTTGTTGTGTCCCATTTCCAATGTTTGAGCACATTGAACCTTTTGTCCGTGCTACACATAAAGATGATCCTGTTTTATGTCTTGTGCATATACACTCTCATTTCTTTTTATGAGACATCTCCCATTTACAAATGTGGTCTCAAACCTTTGTTTGTCTAGACTGGAGACACTCAGTAAATTATGCTCCATTTCAGGCATACATAATATGTTACTAAACTTTTCCTCCAGGTATGGAATTAGCACACTGCCTTTTCCTATGGCCATTCGCTAAGAATACTGCATCTCCTCCAGCTGGATCCATTCTGAAAAACAATTTAGAATTATTAACAATTGTTTGGTTTGTCCCACTGTCTATTAACCATTTCTCTCTATTACAACAGCTAACTTTTGCAACAGCAGCTTGTCTACCTGTTGTTTTTCTCCCTTGTCTTTCTTTAAATGAGTCTTATCACCACAGATGAAACACTACCACTCCTTTTCCTTCTTCTTAGAAAATCTTTGCTGGGCTGTAATCTGGTCTCTTCTATTACTCTGGTCTCTGCAGACATCCTGTCTGTTGCCTTGGAATGTAATCCAATCTCTTCCATTGCGCTTCTCTCTCTGGTCCTTGGGCCCCCACCTCAGGAATTTCTCCTTGTGGCTTCTTCTAAAATGGTGTTTTTGTTCTTCAGAAATCAAACAGGCTGTCAGCGTCTGCCTTTTACTGCTTTGGCTGCCATAGTAATGGGGGGAGCATGGGGGGAAAGCGTGCTGGAGGAAATCGAAAGTGATACCTAAGCTACAGTGCTGTGTCTTTGAAGCTGCATCGGGTCAACCGTCGTGGTATTCCTGATTGATGACACTGCCAGATGTGAGCTTCCACCTGACCCCTGGGAGACCTTTGGATTGGATGATTTACGCTGGACAGTGGGAGGGGATGCTTTCTATCTGTGATTTTCGTGCTCTTGCTTCAGATTCTGCTTTTCCTTGGTTGCGTTCATTTCAATTTTCAGTAAAAGTACCATTCTCTATAAATCATGGAGTTTGGGTCATTCTTTCTTGAACTTTGAAGGAAGCACACCTGACACAGGCTTTAAGGGCTTCCAATCATAATTCCTGTTCTGGTTTGCATTCAAAAATGCAATGTCCCACATTTCATCAAGACTATTTAACACCAACAGCACTTTCTGAAATTCAGGAATCTGCATTCCACACTGTTCTAAACAATAAACAGTCTGCATGTACAGCAAATGCTTCTCTGCACTCTCTTGTGGTAGCAGCCAGGCTCTGTATAATTGTTTCGATAATTGCACAATATTGCATACTGACACACTCACATGCACACTTCTCAATTTCAGCCAACTCTCTATTGAAGTTTTTAAATCAGCTACATTCAAGAATTGTTCATTGTCTAAACTTAAGATCATGTAGGACAGTGTCTTATCATGCTGCCTTTGATCTGCAGCTGCTAATGGTGCCTGGGGTGGATTGAAAACAATATCTCAGAGCTCCTTAGCCTTCAGGAAGCATTCCATTTTTGGACCCCAAATAATATAATTCTTCTGTCCCAATCGAGGCAGACAGCTCTCCTTGAAATCACCAGCCATCGTGCAAGACCTCTCAGTCTTGTTCTCTTTTCCTTATAACACAAAGCTGTCCCTCAGCTTAATTACACTTCAGTCTTACTGTGCGTTTGGACTGGCTGGTGTGCTCTGGGCCTATAACCTGCCACTCTGAAGCTATCCAGCCAGCACACAAGTAAATAATTCAGCAGAATTCATTTATAGAAGAAACTTCTTTATATGCAATAATACAAAACATGATGCATGTATACAATACCCATACAGCTCTTGCAATGTGGTAGAAGTAGTAAAGGCAAGGACAAGAATTAGAAGCAAGGAGGAAGGACAAACAGTTAAGCTAAGCCATGCCCAGGCTCTGAGCCATCCGACATGGCTCACAACAAATCCTGTGTTTCAGTCATGAAACAGTTCCCATTGGCTTACTTGTTGTTATGGCTATCCCAGTTTATAAATTTTTATACGCTGACAGGTAGCTGTAGCTCCACTGTAACTGGATTGATGATTTTCACAATAGGAAAAGCACCTACCGTGTTTTCCCAAAATATAAGAGTAATATTTTTTTGGTTCCAAAGACATATTAGGGCTTATTTTCAGGTAAATACAGTATCAGGATGATGGCAAGGGACCAGCCCCTGCCGCCCCAGGTCTGCCCGGCCAGCTGCCCCTTAACTGACAATGGTAGTAGTTGCAGCCCACCGGCCCCTTAACATCTGACCCAACTGTGTAGCTCAGGTGAGTCTGAGCGCTGCGATGCTGGCCCAGCCCTCCAAGCAGCACACAGAGGCAGAGGTGCGGAGGACTGCATAGGTAAGAAAACACAGATGGTGGGATGGAGAGGGCAGGCGGCCGTGCAGCACATCTGGTGGGCTGGATCACATGCCTCCCCCGAATGTCCTTGCCTCTGCCTGGAGGGCTGGCCTGGGCAGTCGCAGTCCTTAGATTCACCTGCAGTGTGCGGGCTGTGCTGCCCCAGAGTGCATCGGCTACACAGTTGGCCGCATTTGAGGCTACGAGTGTGCGGAGCCCCCCCCAGAAGAGCCCCCTCTCCCTTGGCACCCCCATTCACCTCCATGCCTCTTTGCCATGCTGCCATCATGGGAGCTACAGACTGAAGTCCAGTGAATTGTGCCACCTCCCCCGGGCCACAAGGGATGGCATTTCACCTCTGCCGGAGATCTCGTCCTGGCCAGGAGGACACTCCTTGCTTTCAGACTCTGGAGCAGTGCAGGTGAGTCAAAGTGCTGTGACTGCTGGCCTGGCCCTCCAAGCAGCATGCACAGGTGCAGGGAGAGACATTCAATCTGGCCTGCCGGATGTGCTCTGCAGCTGCGCACACACTCCATCCCACCATCTTTGTTTGCATGCAGCTGTAACAGGGCAGGCAGCTGCGCGGTGAGCCCGGTGGGCCGGATTGTGTGCCTTCCCCCATGTTTCTGCCTCCACCTGTTGCTGGTGCCACAGCTGAGCTGCGAGGCATGGCAGGGTGGTGGTGGCACCAAGCTGCAGTCCCTATATGCTCAGCCTCCGCTGTCCAATCTCATCCTCCTGTCTGCTGCCCCACCCGCTATAGCCCCAGAGAATGGGGTGGGGAGCCCCCATTCCCAAGAGGAAGCCGGGACTCCCCTCTCCACTGCCACAGGTGTCCCCCTGCAAGCGACGTTGAGCTGGTCATGGTCCCCAGGGCTGATGAGCTTAACTGGGGCTTATTTTTGGGTAGGGCTTATATCATGAGTATCCCAAAAAAATCATGCTAGGGCTTATTTTCTGGTTATCTCTAATTTTTGGGGAAAACATGGTATATACTTGGGATCTAACTTTCTACGCGGTTGCCTTAGCCTCAAGTACTTAGTGGTACTTAGTGGTTAAATACAATTTTCCCCTTGAACTCTTTTTGAGGAGCCCTTTATTTACCAGCTTGTTGCTTCTGCGCTTCTAATGCTTTTGCTAGGGCTTTCTTCACATTTCCCCAAGCCCCCTTTATGGAGTCCATCCACTCCGTTAGAATTACTGAGATAAGAGCCTCCTTTGGATATCCTGGCATAGGCACGAATTCTATTCCTAAGGTTACTTTCAATTGGGCAAACCCAGTGCTACTATACACTGAATTATTACATGCTACCCCGTGAATGGTAACAGTTCAGCCCAGTTGGATTTGATAATTAACATAACAATGTAGGTATTGCTCTACCACTGCATTAACTTGTTCTGTGGCCCTGTTCATACTTTGACAGATTCCGGAGCTAAGTCCCTGGGAGGACGTTATTAGTTTAACGAATTCACACCAAAACTTTCCTGTGAACTACACTCCTCAATCAGAGATGATACGCCTGGGCACTCCATGCAGTTGGTAGATGTGTTCCACGAACATCTTGGCCAGTCTCTGGGCTGATGGGAGTTTTGGACCTACCACAAAGTGGGCCTGCTTGGAGAATAGATCCACAACAGACCAAATTATGGTGTTCCCCTCACTTTCAGGTAACTCTACTATAAGGTCCATAGTGATTTCCTCCCAGGGTTGGTTGGGTTGGCTACCTGCTGCAGTAGTCCAGGGATCTTTCCTGGCTGTCATTTCATAGAAGCAGACATGGGGCAACTCACCACATAGGTCTTTATGTCCTTTTTCATCTTCAGCCGAAAAAATTGCCTTCTGTCTAAGTGTAGGGTCTTTAGAAACCTGAAGTGGCTGGCTTGCTTGGCATTGTGACTTCACTGCAGGACTTGAGTTTGCAGACTGCATGAAGCCCCTGGCTAGATTTTTATCGGCAAAGTCTCTTAGTTCCCCCATCTCCTTGGGGGCCATTGTGTACATCTTAGGCTTGCGGAATTTCACCCCTGGCAAGTTCTCAATTGCACAATCCAAAGGGTGATGGGGGGGGGGGGAACAGGACATTAGATTCCTTCTCACTAAATGCTTCAGCAACGTCTCTGTACTTGGGGTTGGCGGGCTTCCGAGGCACTGCTTTGATAGCCATTCTTGTGCACTTGGGCCCTTCCTTTCCTCCTGATTGTGGCTGGGGCTAGCTATGCTCCTTCCCTGTAGGTTTTAGGCTCTCCTGGGTCATCACTAAGTGTCCCCTGTTCCTTCCTCAGTGTACTGTTGGGCTTCACTTCAGCAGCCACACCAATCCCAATATCATGGCTTCCACCATTTTCGGGGCCACCACAAATTCGATAGTCCCTTTGTGACTCTCCATTCTCAGGGTAACTGACTCAGTCAGATAGGAAACAGGCATCCCTCCTATAATTGAGCGATCAACCTGTTTGAATTTCATGGGCTGGCGTAGCTTCCTTAACTCTCAATTGTAAACTACTCACTGTCTGCTGATCAAGCATCAGGTGCATCCCAAGTCTATTAGAGCCGTTACAACTCCTCTCACTCCCGAGTGGGGCACTATGATCTCTACCCAGGCAGTAAAAGGGGAATAGTTCCATTTACCATTGGGTCATCCTCCCCTTTGCTGTCGCTTTCAGAAAGGGTCAGCCTGGCTTCGGTGGCAGTTGGAGTGCCCCCCCTCACTGGTTTGGGGAGAGACCTCTATGATTTGGCGTGTACCCGTGACTTCTCCCTTGCCTTCTTCAGAGTCTTTTTGGTCTTCAATGGGCTTTGGGGTTAGGGCTTAGGAGCCCAACAGGTCACAGCCCTATGGCCCTCCTTTCCATATCTGAAACATAGGTCAGGTTTGCACCTTGGGGCTTCCCTCAGGGCAGAGGATGCTGCAGCTGGGGTCCTTTGACCCAGTGAGTGCCTCTCTTGGCTTCTTCTCAGTCAGGCCTTGGCTTCTTCATGCCTTTTATACTCTTACCAGATCCAGTTCCACATTTGTTGCCACATTTGTTGATATGAGTGGATCTCGTCTGGGAGGCCAAGGGACATGCAAACATGATACAGCTCTTGGTTCAGGCTGTCATGAAAGTAGTACACTAGCAACCGCAGTGTACTACTACTCTCAGCTTCCTGGCTAGGCTCAGAAACTCACGTATGTAGTCAAGTCATCGGCCTACTCCCCTGCTTGATGGCACGGATCTTGGACTCTGCTCTACAGACTTGTATGTTGTCTCCAAACCAGGTGTGGAGTTTGTCTAGGACAGGGGTTTGCAACCTTAAACACTCAAAAATCCCACAGAAAAAACCTGGGTGTGTGTGGGCCAACTTGACGTCACTCACTCCCACCCAGTCACATGACCCCCCCCCCCCCATCCATGCCTACCCAGGTTTTGTGGCTCCTGGTGTTTTCTGTGGGAAACTGGTATCTCTGTGTCTCTCTCTCTCATCTCTCTATGATTTAAATCAAGAGTCATTTCAGGTTCCCAGATAAATGAAGCTCTTTTGCCCCCCTGCTGTGGCTCCCTGTTGGCTGAACCCACCACTGGCTGGCCCAGCCCCTCGGCCTCTCCTTCCAGTCACTCCTCGCCTGGTCTGAGAAGGTAAGGACGACGGAGGGGGATGAACACCCCCCCCCCGTACTTGCCTCATCTTGCGGGCGCTTTTTCTGGCCCTTCTTGGTGCTGCACACACCTAGGTCACTTGGGGAGATGCGTGACTTGCTCTCTTTCTCAGCTGAAGCAAAACGTATTTTCCATTTTGTGAACACCCCTATGAATAATCAACAAGCCAAAACTCACACAACCCTCCAAGGCCAAGCCACCTAATACTATTTACAAGTAGTCCTTGAAGTAATGGGTGGAAGCTTGTTAAGAGTGAACCAATCTAAAAGTAAGGAGAAATATACAGACACTAACAAAAAAACATTCATCAATAGTTTCTAAAAAGGAGGCACAACCCAGCATTCCTGCAGCAGGAAGAAAAGTATTCCAGAGTTCCCTAGAGAAAAAAAGGCAAATATTGGTGATAGGAGATTCAATTCTTAAGGGAAGAGAAACTATAGCCTGCAGACCAGGCAGTCAATTTAGGGAAGTATATTGTCTCCCTGGAGCAAAAATCAAAGATGCAACTGAGTACCTTATCAAAATAATCAATCCCACAGATTACTACCTCTTTCTTCCCCTACACGTGGGGACCAATGATACAACAATGCATCTGAAAACAGTAAGAAGAGATTACGAACAGCTAGGGAAGAAAGTTAAAGAATTAGGAGCACAAGTAGTTTTTAAAAAATCTATATTTCCAACAAAAGGCCAACATCCAATGAGGGAGCAAAAGATTTGGGGAAACGAACCACAGGCTTAAAAACTGGTGTCGTCAATAGAACTTCTGCTTCCTAGACCATAGTCTGTGCATGAAGGGCTACTGGCAAAGGATGGATTGCAGCTCACAAGAACTGGAAAGAATGTATTTGGAAAATGACTGGCTTATCTTATCAGAAGGGCTTTAAACTAAAATTGAGGGAAGGGGGGGGCAATATTCACAACGTTTAGAACCTAATTCCAAGCAAAAACTACTAGATAACCAATCACATAAGGAGGTACAGAGTAAAGAGAAAGAATAAAAAAAGAGAAACAAAATGAAGTAGAGAGTGATGGAAACAATGGAAATTCCAGTTACAAAGTAGGAGATATAAGAAACATATCCAAGACCCATACAGGATTCAAATGCCTGTCCGCTAATGCTCAAAGTTCTGCAACCCAACAAGACAGACACAGATTTCAGAGGATAATTAGAACTGTAGAAAAAACAATTGCTACCAACCTGTCTTCCATTGAGGACCTGTATACTGCACGAGTCAAAACGAGGGCTGTGAAAATATCTACAGACCCCTCACATCCTGGACAAAAAACTGTGTAAACTCCTACCCTCAAAATATGCTCTGGTGTGTTCTTCACACCAGAACAACTAGACACAAGAACAGTTTTTCCCCAAATGCCATCACTCTGCTAAACAAATAATTCCCTCAACAATGTCAAACTATTTACTAAGTCTGCACTACTATTAATCTTCTCATCATTCCTACCACCCATCTCCTTCCACTAATGACTGTTTGACTGTAACTTTGTTCCTTGTATCCTTACGATTTATATTAACTGTTTCCTAATATGATTTGATTGCTTATTTATACCTTATGACTATCATTAAGTGTTGTACCTTATGAATCTTGACGAACATATCTTTTCTTTAATGTACACTGAGAGCATATGCACCAAGACAAATTCCTTGTCTGTCCAATCACACTTGGCCAATAAAATTCTATTCTATTCTATTCTATTCTATTCTATTCTATTCTATTCTATTCTAT
>JANHZT010581115.1:0-12935 GCA_032468215.1 Stegonotus admiraltiensis | reverse complement strand
ATTGAAACCCTGTATGTGTGAGTATTCTAAGGGGAAACCCCATTATTTTGTAGGGGGTCTCCGGAGAGAAATTCGAGAGCTCTCCCCTTCAAAGAATAGTAAAATTGGGAGTATAAATTAAGACTCCTCTCTTTAAGTAATATTATTAAGGATATTGAAATCCTGTATGTGTGGGTATTCTAAGGGGAAACCCCATTATTTTGTAGGGGTCTCCGGAGAAATGGGCGGGGTCGTGTGGCAGGTTGTAATGTAAAAGTTAAAGTCAAATTTTGGGATAGTGGGGGTTTATTGAAGTTTCTTGCAGTTCAAAAACCTCGTTTTTTGAAGTGGCCTGAAAAATTTAATTTTTCAGCGGGAATTAAACAATAAATTTTGTTATAGAAACACGGTATGGAGGAAAAATATGTCTAACAAGCATTCAGGAATATATCCATATAAGTAATGTGCCCGTCCAAGAATCGCGCGCCACCCGGACTAGAGTGTCTACCCCGGGGAGGGGTAACGGTAACGAGCATCGAGGGGTCAGGTGAAAGGTAGAGAAAAAAAGACCTACCAGGGGTGGATCTGGCATACGTGATAAGAACATGAGGGTGAATGTACCAGGATAGAGGGTGCGACCAAAGGCCTCTTAAAAAGCAAGTAGGGAGGGATGGTTCCGGGCCGTTGAGATGATCTTGAAGGTGTAACCAGTGGCCTGTTAAAAGGCAAGTTGGGAGGAGTTACGAGCTATGTCCGTGAAACGCAGGACAACGGATCTAGGGAGGAAGGATAGAGGATTTCACGGGCAGGGCCAAGGCATGGGACCCCATTAGGAACGGGATAGCCATGGTTACCAAGACTAGGTATCCTTACATATGAATGGAACGTTAAAAAATGAGGTAGGACAGGTATGTGAAATAGGAAATTTCATTATAAATAATTACAGAAAGGTATCCGGGCTTATATGAATGGGGCAAGCCATAAATGTATGATTATACATAGCAATATAAAGGCTATAATGTAATCAAGTACATTATAGCCTGTGGCATTAAAATAGCGCGGGGGGGGGTAGGGGGGGGTACCGGAGGGCTATTTTTCAAAGGGTAGTTTAATTTAAAATATTAGTTTTGGGGGCTAAAGATAGGATTTCTCCCTTTGATGCTCTAGGGATGTGGTCCGTCTTTGGTTTACAAGAACAATGCTTTGGTGTAAGCTACTTGAGCAAGTGTTAGTCATTGAGATTTTATTTTCTGATCACCCCAGCAAGGGGGTAATGATAAAAAACAGGAAGTAGAGAGTTGAAGTAATTTGTCCGATTGTGGTGAATGGGATTTCTACTGGTTTGGTCGCTGCCCATGTGATTATGATAAAGGTGGCGATTAGTGTTCAAAATATAATTTGTGTCAGTGGTCGGAATGTTATTGATCGGGTGTTTGAAGTATGTGTGAATGGTATTGTTATTAAGATGGTAATTGAAAGAACTAAAGCAACTGTTCCGCCTAGTTTGTTTGGAATGGATCGAAGAATGCCGTAGGCAAATAGGAAATACCATTCTGGCTTAATGTGTTGTGGTGTTACTAGGGGGTTAGCCTTCGAGAAATTTTCTGGGTCATTAAATATATCTGGGGAAAATGATATGATTAAAAATAGAGCGGTAATTATCATAGTTAGTATTAGGGTGTCTTTGTGTGAGTGATAGGGGTGGAATGGAATTTTGTCGATGTCTGAGTTGGTTCCGAGTGGGTTGTTTGACCCTTCGGTGTGGAGAAGTATGATGTGAATTGATGAGATAGAGATAATAGTAAATGGTAGGATAAAGTGCAGGGCGAAAAATCGGGTTAAAGTTGGGTCATTGATGGAAAATCCCCCCCACAACCAAATTGTGAGTGTGCTTCCAAGGTATGGGATAGAGGTAAGTAGATTTGTGATTACTGTTGCAGCTCAAAATGATATTTGTCCTCATGGAAGGACGTAACCGAAGAATGCCGTAGCTATGAGGATGATTAGTAGGGTTGTTCCTGATAGTCAGACTTCTTTGTTTAAGAAGGAGCCGTAGTATAAGCCTCGTGCAATGTGGATGTAGATGCAGATAAAGAATAGAGATGCTCCGATTGCGTGGGTGTTTTGTATGATTCATCCGAATGGCACATCGCGTGTGATATGAATGATGGATGAAAAAGCTAAGTTGATATTTGCTGTGTAGTGAATGGCTAGGAAGAAGCCCGTGATGATTTGTAGTGCTGTGCAGGTTAATAGTATGGCCCCGAAGTTTCATCAAGTTGAAATATTTAATCCCACAGGTAGGAGGTTAAATATAAGTAGTGTGTGTTGGTTGGACATGTTTTTGTAGTTGATTACAACGGTGGTTTTTCAGACCTCAGGTCTCGTTACGAGCAGAAACTATGATAATAATGAATTATTTGTCTAGTGTAGTTTTGGTGTTTATTGTTTTTGGCGTTTTAGCTTTGAGTATGACTTTTACCCCATATCAGGGGGTGATTTCTCTTATGGGGGCGTCATTTTTTTGTTGTATATTTATAGTGATACTGGGTCGTACGTTTGCGGCTATAATAATATATATTGTGTATTTAGGCGGGTTGGTTGTAGTTTTTGGTTATTGTGTAAGTGTCGAGAAGGACGAGTGGGGGGCTTATAAGACTAATGAGGTAAAGTACTCGTTTGTTTTTATACTGGTCATCTGTTTCAGTTTTTTGTGGGTAGTTTTTATTGGTGGTGTTGGGGGGCCGTTGTTTTATTTGGATCACGAGGATTTAGTGTGAATAGAGGTTAATGGTGGGGGGGTTTTTTATTATGGTGGGGGTGCGGGCTTAGTTATGTGTTCTTGGGGGTTAGTGGTTGTTTTATTTTCTATTCTTGTGATTTTAAGTTGATCGCGATTGGGGGGATTGCGTCCGTTTAGGGTTGTATTATGGTTGCAAGTAGGATGGTGGTTAGGGTGAATGTTGACATGTAATTTTTGATTATGTTTTTTTGTTGTGTTGATAAGCGGACAGGTGTTGTGAGTGTGCTTCCGAGGCCCTTGGGTCCTAGGGCTTCTAGGGCTCATAGGTCAACTAGTTCTGTTGTAATTTTTTGGCTTGTTTTTAGTATTTTTGTTGTGGCGGATCGGTGGATAAAATTAAAGAAGGCTAGTTGATTGAAGAATGTATTTATTGTATTGGGGGTCTGTGGTTTCAAGTGAGTTTTAATGTAGTTTAGGTCTTTTGATAAGATAATACCGGTTATAGTGGCAATTAGTGCTGTTAATTTAATGGTTTTTGGTATTGTAATTGTTGGAGTAGTTTGTAATGTTGAGATTTTTGTTATAGTGCCTGCTAGGATTGATATGAGTATTAATCGTGAAAGGGGGTTAATAATATTGCTTGTTTCTTTATGTGTTGTTGGGGTTGTGCGTGGGTGTCCTGCCAATGTTGATATAGAAATATAGCCGCTATAGGAGGCGGATATAAGGGTGGCAATTAGGGTGATCGTCAGGGCTCAGGAGTTGGTGTGAGAGTTTATTATTGTTTCAATGATAGTGTCTTTTGAGTAGAACCCCGATAAGAACGGGGTTCCAATAAGTGAAAGACTGGCGATAGTGAGGAATGAAGAGGTTATTGGGAGGGTTTTTTCTAACCCCCCTATTTTTCGTGTATCTTGTTCATTGTTTAAGTTGTGAATGAATGATCCAGAGCATAGAAACAGTAGGCTTTTAAAGAATGAGTGAGTGATTATATGTAGAAAAGCTAAAGTCGGCTGGTTGAGTCCGATTATTGTTATTATCAGGCCTAGCTGGCTTGTGGTGGATAGTGCGATAATTTTTTTGATATCTATGTGTGTATTTGCTGCCGCAGCAGCAAATACAGTTGTTGATGCCCCCACGATTAAGCATGCTATAGTTATGTTTTTGCTGTTATGTAGGATTGGGTGTAGGCGGATGAGTAGGAAGACCCCAGCCACAACTATTGTACTTGAATGTAATAGGGCTGATACAGGTGTTGGGCCTTCTATTGCTGAAGGGAGTCATGGGTGTAAGCCCAACTGGGCTGATTTTCCAATTGCTGCTGCAAGAATACCAAGTATTGGAATAACTTGTGTGGTTTCGTATTGGGTTAGAAGTTCTTGTATGTTGATTGATGATGAGGTTATTAGTCAAGTTGTTGTGGTGATTAAGCCAATGTCTCCAATGCGATTGTAGATAATAGCTTGTAATGCTGCTGCATTAGCGTTTGATCGTCCGCCCCACCAGCCGATTAAAAGGAAGGATATAATTCCGACCCCCTCCCAGCCGATAAACAGTTGGTATATATTATTTGCGGTGATAATGGTGATTATTGTGATTAGAAAAATTGTTAGGTATTTAGCAAATTTATTAATATTTGGGTCTGTTGTTATGTACCAGGTTGAAAACTCTGTGATAGATCAAGTGATAAATAGGGCGATTGGCATGAATATGAGCGATAGTGTGTCTAATGTAATTGAAATGTTAATGTTTTCTGTTGCGGTCATAATTAGTGGGGTAGATGAAAGTGTGAATTTGCAGTCGTTGTTTAGAAGTAGGCTTGTTGGAATTAAACTGATCAAAAATATTAATATTAAGTTATATTTGGTCTTATTATAGGGAGATGGCTTTATTATAATGGAGGAAGTTAGTGAGAGGAAGATGGTTAGTATGATTGTTATGGGTATTAGGTTCATATTCTACCACTTGGATTTGCGCCAAGAATTTTGATGCCTAAGACCAGTGGAACACTATTATCCTTTGGTAGAGGGCCCCGGAGATTATTTCCGGATTAAAGAGTTAGCAGGTCTTAATATGCCCTCGTGGTGTGCGAGAAGTGGGTTTCTATTGTCATGGTCACAGCTTGATATTTTTTTTAAATTACACACACTTAAATCACTAATTCCGGCTTAAATGAGATAAGTGTGAGTGGTATGATATGAAGAAGTATTAAAAGGTGTTCTCGTGAGTGAGTTGGTTCTGTGGGAAGGCTTAATGCTGTTGTGTGTATTTGTGTTGATAGGAATATGTGGAGTGAGTATGATGCTGTGATTAGTATAGATAGTCCAAATATGATAATTATTGTAGGGCATCAGTTGAATAGAGAGGATGCGATTAGTAGTTCTCCTGTAAAATTTATGCTGGGAGGGGTAGCAATATTTATTAAATTGCTAATAAGCCACCAGGTTGTTATTATGGGAAGGATGTTGTGTAGGCCCCGGGTGAGAATTATAATTCGAGTTTTGGTTCGTTCATAAGATGTGTTGGCTAAACAGAATAATGCTGATGAGGTAAACCCGTGAGCAATTATTAAAGCTATTGTCCCAGAGAGGCTTCATTGCGTTTGAATTATAATTGCAGCGATTACCAGGCCTATGTGACTAATGGATGAGTATGCGATTAAAGATTTTAAGTCTGTTTGTTGGAGGCAGGTGAGGTTGGCCAGGATTGCCCCCCATATAGAGAGGACAATGAATGGCAGGAACATGTCTGTTTTTATAGTTGGAAGGATTTGTACTATACGAATAATACCATACCCGCCGAGTTTAAGTAAAATGGCGGCTAGTACTATAGATCCGGCGATTGGGGCTTCTACGTGTGCTTTGGGCAGTCACAGGTGTAGTCCGTAGATGGGTATTTTTGCTAAAAAGGAGGTAAGACAACCAAGTCATATGAGGATTTCTGTTGACTGGTTGGTAAGTAGTGTTGTTTGTGTGAAAAGAGTTGGGGTTATGGATTTGTTGTTTAAGTAAAGTACTGTGATTAGGAGTGGTATTGAGGTTGTTAGGGTGTATAGTATAAAGTAGGTGCCCGCAGTCAACCGCTCTGCTTGTTGGCCCCACCGCGTGATAATAATTAGAGTTGGGATGAGTGTTGCTTCAAATATTAGGTAGAGTATGGTGAGGCTATAAGATGAAAATGTAAGGGCGATAGTAACTTGTAGAGTAGATAAGGTTGCTAGTAGCATACGTTGTCGTTGCATTGGCTCTTTTTTTATTATATTCTGGGTAGCTAGGATTGTTATAGGTAATAGTCAGTATGAGAGTGTGAATAGGGGGGATGAGGTATGATCTAGGAGTAGGAAGATGTTTGAGGCTGGTACTAGGAAGCTCAGGCTAATTAGGGCAAGTAAAAAGGCATACGATGTTATTGCTGGGTAGAGGATTTTTGGTGTTGTGGTTATAGCAGTTGGAATTAGTATGAAGGTTATTAAAATAATTTTTAGCATTATAGAAGGTTTAGGTTATTTAGAAAATCGCTTCCATGTGTTCGTGTAATTGCTACCACCAGGCTTAAACCTACGGCTGCCCCACAGACTGAGATTGTTAGTAGGATAGTGGGTATTGGTATTTGTGAGAGTGTTAATGATATTGATGTAAATATAACTAGTATTGTGAATATAATAAGTGTTATTATTTCTATGCATATTAGGGCTAATACTAGGTGTTTTTGTTGTGTTGATAGGCTGATGATAGTAATTATAAAGGTTAGAAGTAGTACAGTTTTGGTTAGCTCCATTATTGAGGCTTAGGTATAAGCTCTTTTGAGTCGAAATCAAATGTCTTGTTAGACTCCCCCAACACTCGGTCCACTCTAGTCCGCCTTGAGATCATTCATATAAAAGGCCTAATGTAAGGACCACTAGAATAGTCGTAGTGAGTGTTATAGCGGTATTTGGTGGGTTGGTGTTTATGCTTCATGGGGTTGGTAGTAGTAGGATGATTTCTAGGTCGAATAAAATAAATAGGATGGCCACTAGAAAGAATTGAATTGAGATGGGTGTCCGAGCAGTTCCGATGGGGTCAAATCCACATTCGTATGGTGATAGTTTATTTGTATCAGGTTTATTAATAATGTGAATATTAATTGCGTATAAAAGAGTTGCTGTTAGTATAGATGTAAAGATTAGAGTAGAGAGGTTTATTATTTCTTCCCTGCGGGGTCTTAGTGCTTGGAAGGCACTTGTACATCTATACTCAAGAAATAGGACCCCCATCAGTAGACTGAAATATATAAGAATAGTCATACAACGTCTACAAAGTGTCAGTATCAGATTGCTGCCTCATACCCAAAATGGTGGGTTGTTGTAAAGTGGTTTATTGTGAGACGTATTATACATACGGCAAGAAAAGATGTTCCAATTATTACATGAAGTCCGTGGAATCCTGTAGCTACAAAGAATAATGAGCCGTATACGCTGTCTGAAATTGTGAATGAGGTTTCTATGTATTCCGATGCTTGGAGGGCTGTAAAATATAGGCCCAGTAGAATGGTTATTATTAAGGAGTAAGCGGCTTCTTTTTTATTTCCAGATATTGTTGTGTGGTGTGATCATGTGATTGTTGCTCCTGATGATAGGAGGACGGCTGTGTTTAGTAGTGGGACCTCTATTGGGTTTAATGGGGTAATTCCTGTTGGCGGTCACTCTGCCCCGAGTTCTGGTGTGGGTACCAGGCTAACATGGTATAGGGCTCAGAAGAAGCCAAGGAAGAAGAATACTTCTGATGTAATGAAAAGAATTATTCCGTATCGTATGTTTTTTTGTACCCCGTTTGTGTGATGTCCCTGGTAGGTGCTTTCTCGTACAATGTCACGTCACCATTGAATTATGGTGAGTAAGATAGTGAGTAATCCGAGTTTTAGTGTTGTGGTTGAGTTTGTGTGAAATCAGATTGCTAATCCTGAAGCTAGAAGTATGGAGCCCACGGCTCCTGTGAGGGGCCATGGGCTCGGGTCTACCAGATGGTATTGGTGGAGTTGGTGGGTCATTATGTGTTTTCTTGTAGGTATAGGATTACTAATAGTGTAAATACATATGCTTGAATGCAAGCTACTGCTAGTTCTAGTAGAGTTAATAGGATGAGAAGGGCTCATGTAATAATGCTTAGAGCAGTGTTGGTGCTAATGAAGTTAAGTGTGGTTGAGCTTACTATTGTTATAAGGAGGTGGCCAGCTGTAATATTGGCTGTTAGTCGGACTCCGAGGGCTATTGGCCGTATCAGGATGCTAATGGTTTCAATTATGATTATAAATGGGACTAGGGTGGTGGGGGACCCTTCTGGAAGTATGTGGGCTAGTGTGGTTGATGGTTTGTTTATTAATCCGGCCATAATTGTGGATAGTCATAGAGGGATAGCCATGGCTATGTTCATTGATAGTTGTGATGTTGTTGTAAATGTGTATGGAAGTAAGCCCAGTAGATTTGATAATAGAATTATAATTAAGAGGCTAGTTAGGATTCGGCATCATTTTTGTCCGTATGTAGATAGTTGATTGGTTATATTAAGTATTATAATTTTTAGTATTAAGGACATAGCCGTTGTTAGTCGGTTTTCCAGGAGTTTGGGTTTGTTGTGAATTAATATTACTGGGATTAATATCGATAATAGGGCTGTTGGTGCAGTTAGAAGTTCAGGACTTAAAAATTGTTCGAATAGATTTATGTTCATGGTAGAGTTGATACTTGTTTGTTAGTTTTTAAAGTTTGATAGTTTTTCGGTGTCAGTGTTGTTTTAATATTGGTTGTCTTTTTTATTGTCAGATAAAGTATTAATCAAGCTCATAGGAAAACTAAGAAAATAAAGATTGTGTCTAGTTGTGGCATTTCACTAAGGAAATATATTTCTTCTTTAACTTAAAAGGTTAACGCTGTAGAAGCTTCTTAATGATTGTTCTAAGGTCAACCATTGTTCGAACAGGTGTAACGGGATAGTCTCTATGGCGATTGGTATAAAGCTGTGGTTTGCTCCGCAGATCTCTGAGCACTGGCCGAAGAAAACCCCGCATCGTGATGTGGATAGTGGAATTTGGTTTAGTCGTCCTGGGACAGCATCTACTTTAATACCGAGTGAGGGGATGGTTCAAGAGTGTAGGACGTCTTCTGCTGTTACTACGATTCGTGCCTGAAGGTTAGTTGGTGAAATTATGCGATGGTCTACTTCAAGTAGCCGTGGTGAGCCACTCTGTAAATCTTTTGTGTGAATCATATAAGAGTCAAATGAAATCTTAGTGGTGTCTGAGTATTCGTAATTTCAGTACCATTGGTGGCCTGTTGCTTTAATGGTCAGATATGGGTCGAATACTTCTTCTATTAGATATAGCGATCGTACAGATGGTAGGGCTGTCAAAATTAGGATCATAATGGGAGCGGCAGTTCAGGCCGCTTCTAATTGTTCTACTTCTTCTGTCGGGTCGTTGTGGGTTAGGGTGGTAGTGATTGCTGTTAAAGCAAATATTAAAATCACCAAGGATATTAAGCATGTGAGCAGGAGGACATGATCGTGGAGAAATACAACTTCTTCTATTGTAGGTCCGGTGGCTTCTTGAAGAGATAGTTGGGCTGCGTAAGGCATAAAAGAGCCACAGGGACTGTGATTTGGCTATGACAAAGCCATGTAATGAGTGTTTACTAGGCTCTTGGGAAAAGAGCATAACATGCGGTTAACTTGAAATTAATAGATGGTAGTATAGAGTACTGCCTTTTCTCGGGTCATGGTCAGTCCATATAAGAGATGAGGTTTCGAATTGGGGCATATGTGTTATTTGATATAAATGTTGGTTCTGTGTGAGTGTGGTGGGGTGGTGGTGTCCCGTAGAATCACTCTACGTGGGTTTTTTTTCCTAAAGGTGGAAGAATTTCTCGTTTATATGTAAGTGCTTCTCATACAATAAAAAGAGATATTAAGACGGCGATTATGGAGATTGTAGACCCAATAGATGAAATAGTGTTTCATAGGGTAAAAGCATCCGGAAAATCTGAGTATCGTCGTGGTATCCCGGATAAACCTAAGAAGTGTTGTGGGAAGAATGTTATGTTTACTCCGGCAAATATAACTCAGAATTGGGTTTTTGTTAGGGTTTGGTTTAGGGTGTATCCTGTGAATAGTGGAAATCAGTGTGTTAGTCCCCCCATAATAGCAAATACTGCCCCTATGGATAATACGTAGTGAAAGTGAGCTACTACGTAGTAGGTGTCATGTAGTACAATATCAAGTGATGAGTTGGCAAGGATGATTCCGGTTATCCCCCCGACCGTGAATAGGAAGATAAACCCAAGGGCCCAGTAGATTGGGGTTTGTCATTTGATTTGGCCTCCGGTAAGGGTGGCCAGTCAACCAAATACTTTAATTCCTGTTGGAATTGCAATAATTATTGTTGCTGCCGTGAAGTAGGCTCGACTATCAATATCTAGTCCTACGGTAAATATATGATGGGCCCACACCACAAAACCGAGAATTGCAATAGACATCATAGCCCAGATTATGCTAGTATATCCAAATGTGTTTTTTTTTCCAGTATAGAATGTAATAATGCTTGAAATAATGCCGAATCCTGGTAAAATGAGGATGTAGACTTCTGGGTGCCCAAAGAATCAAAACAGGTGTTGAAATAAGACTGGGTCGCCCCCCCCGCAGGGGTCAAAGAATGAGGTATTGAGATTTCGGTCTGTTAGTAGTATAGTGATTGCTGCCGCTAGTACTGGTAAGGCTAAAAGTAGTATAATAGCTGTAATCAGCACTGATCATACGAACAGAGGGATGTTAAATATCGGTATTGATTTTGGTTTCATGTTAATGCATGTCGTAATAAAATTGATTGCGCCCAGGATGGAGGAGGCGCCTGCTAGGTGTAGGGAAAAGATTGCTAAGTCGACTGATGGGCCGGAGTGTACTAGGTTTCCTGATAGCGGGGGGTATACAGTTCAGCCTGTGCCGGCACCAGCTTCTACATAGGAAGAGGAGAGGAGAAGTAAAAGTGCTGGGGGGAGTAATCAGAAACTTATGTTATTTATTCGTGGAAAGGCTATATCTGGGGCTCCGATTATTAGTGGAATTAGTCAGTTTCCAAACCCCCCAATTATGATTGGTATTACTATAAAGAAGATTATAATGAATGCATGGGCTGTGACTAGGACATTAAAGATTTGGTCGCTGCCAAGTAGCGATCCTGGTTGAGTGAGCTCTATTCGTATAATAATGCTAAGGCAGGCTCCGATTAGTCCTGATCAGGCGCCAAATAGTAGATATAGTGTTCCGATATCTTTGTGGTTTGTTGAGAATAATCAACGGGTTATAAACACAGGTAGTGTGGCTGATTTAAAGCGGTAATCTGTAAAATTACCCATAGGCGTTTTTCCTTTCTACCAAGCCCCGAGTTTTACATGTCAGACTGCAAATCTGAAGTAGGCTTCTGCCCGGGGTTTCTCCGTTTTTCTTTCCCCCTCTGAAAAACGGAGAAGCTAGGTTAAGGTCCGCTGGTTTGGACAGCTAGCTGTTAATTAGTTTTTTGTGGGATCGAGGCCCGCTAACTTAGGGAGTCTTAGTTTAATTAAAATACCTACTTTGCAAGTAGAAGATGTAGTGATTTTGCAGGCTCTGCAGAAACTAAAGCAGTCTTTTTTGGGGGCTTTGAAGGCCTCTAGTTTAGTATAACTTAAGTTTCTATAGGTTGGGGGATATTGGAAGTAGGGTAATTATTATTATTGTTAGTGTTGAGGTAAGTGCGGGGTAGTTTTTATGCTTTGTTCGTCATTTTGTGGGCATTGTGGTGGTGTGAGGTGGTAGTGTTATAGAGGATATATAGATTAGTCGTATGTAGATGTAAAGGCTAAGGAGGGAGAGTATTGCTATTATTGTGGCTTCAATTACCATATTTAGGTGGACTATTTTATTTAGGATAAGTCATTTTGGTATGAATCCTGTCATGGGTGGTAGTCCGCTGATAGAAAGGATGGTGGCTGATAGTACTGTTATGGTAATTGGTGACGTAGCCCACATCGTCCCGATGTCTTTCATTGTGTTTATTGGTGTAATATATATTACTACAAAGATTGGGGTTGTGGATGTGATGTAGATTAGGAATGTAAGTATTGAGATGTTTGGTGCTATGGTAAGTGTTGCTAGAATTCAGCCGGTGTGAGCAATTGATGAGAATGCTATAAGTTTTCGTAGTTGGGTTTGGTTTAATCCCCCGAGTCCGCCGATTGTGATTGATAGGATTGCTGCTCAAAGTATGAGTGCGGTGTTTGTTTTGTTGTTGATGTTTAGTAGGATTGAAAGTGGGGCGATTTTTTGTCATGTTAGGATTGTCAGGGAGGCTAGAGTTGTTGTTCCTTGTGATACTTCTGGGAGTCAGAAGTGGAATGGGGCGGCGGCTATTTTTATTAGTAGTGATATGGTGATGATTGTTGTCATTGGTTCTGTTGTTATGTGTATTTCTCAGTTTGAGGAGTTTATGGCGTTTATTGTAGCTGCAAATAGTATGGTTGTTGAAGCAATTGCTTGTGTAAGAAAATATTTTGTTGCCGCTTCTGTGGCGCGCGGGTGATTTGATTTAGAAATTATAGGGGTCATTGATAGCATGTTGATTTCTAGGCATAGTCATGTTATTAGTCAATGCGTCGTTGTTATAACCATTAAGGTGCTT
The DNA here is from genome assembly GCA_032468215.1 of Stegonotus admiraltiensis. Taxonomy (NCBI): domain Eukaryota; kingdom Metazoa; phylum Chordata; class Lepidosauria; order Squamata; family Colubridae; genus Stegonotus; species Stegonotus admiraltiensis. The sequence continues at coordinate 529 of JANHZT010581115.1, read as the reverse complement.
GTGGTGATGCTTATTGTGATAATTAGTCGAGATATTAGATTGATTAGCAGAGGCCTTGTGGCATTTTCGGGGTATGGGCCCGATAGCTTGTTTAGCTGACCCTGCTTAGAAAATAGTATATTGGAGTATTGAAAGTTTTGGTCTTTCTGGTTCAAGTTCGAGTCTTGATTTTCTAATATTAAGGAGGTGATTTGAACACCTGTGTTTAGGTTTTAAGCCCACTGCATGGCCTGGTTTTGCTACCTTAATCAGTAGGTTGGGGGTTTTGATTTCGGGGGGTTCCTTTAGGGAAAAAAGGGGGGGGTTAATAAATAGACCCTACTAATTTAAATTAGTGGGGCCCGAGAGAGAAATTAGAGTCCTCCCTCAAAGAATAGTAAAATTGGGAGTATAAATTAAGACTCCTTTCTTTAAGTAATATTATTAAGGATATTGAAACCCTGTATGTGTGAGTATTCTAAGGGGAAACCCCATTATTTTGTAGGGGGTCTCCGGAGAGAAATTCGAGGGCTCCCCCCTTCAAAGAATA
>JANHZT010575199.1:0-12970 GCA_032468215.1 Stegonotus admiraltiensis | reverse complement strand
GTAGAGACAATGTGTTATGACTTGCTAAAAGCTCCCTTGGAGACAGGAACCTACGCCTTGGGCAAAACCATTATCAGGGGGAAAAAAAGAACATCTGCTTTTAACATCTGAAGTTAAAAGTAAACATGATAAGATAGTTGTTAGAATTGTCTAGAATTGTCAGGATGACCCTTTAAAGTGTAAAATAACTTGGAGAATGACTTAGGAGAATAAAGAGGAGTTGGGAGGGCTTCTTAGACATGGCATACTTTCAACTACTTTTTACTTTTCTTCATTTTATCTCCAATAAACCTTTGGTTTTGTGAACCAGACTTGTTTATGAATTGTGAAGATTAACATATTTGGGTCTTATTACTCACATGAGCCTTAGCTTTCCTGATTTTAGTTTTGCAAATTTGGGCTATTTGCTGGTACTCTGCTTTAGTTATGTGTCACTCTTTCCATTTTTTGTACTTATCCTTTTTGTCTTTCAATTTATCAGAGAATTCTTTGTGCAACCATGCTGATTTTTTCTTGGATTCCTTGTTTATCCTTTTCAATATTTTGTGCTGGACTGGGCTTTATGATCCTATTTTTCAGAGTTTCCTAAGCTTCTTGAGTTGCTTTCCCCTTTAAGGTTCTCATCCATGGAATCTTTCCTAGGCTGTCTTTGAGTTTGTTAAAATCAGCTCTTTAAAGTTTAAGACACTTTGCTTGTGTTTGTATCAGGGGTGGATTCTACTTACCTTTACTACCAGTTCACAACGGGGCCGCGCACACCTCTGTGCATGTGCAGAAGCTTCCTGATGACATTGGGGTCGGTGGGCGGAGCCTCCCTCTGGTTTTACTACCAGTTCTTGCGAACCAGTCCGAACCAGGGGCAACCCATCACTGGTTTGTATTATATTGAATTACAACGTAACATGGTTACTCTTCCCCTAAGTTCTGGCAACTTCAACCCCTCTTTCATTTCTCCTCTTAGTAAGAATTAAGTCTGGTTTAGCTGTCCCTCTAGTATATGCCTATAGCAATGTCATTCTTTTTTCCTTTTATATTGACCCTTATGCATTCTAGGAGATTCTCATCCTTGGTTTGCTTTCTTTTTGTAGAGTTGTAGTGATCTCTTACATATAATGCAACTCCATCTCTTCTTTTGTTAGATCTGTTTCTTTTGAATAGTTTGTACCCCTCCATCAGTGCATTCTAGTCATGACTTTTATCCCACCAAGTTTCAATAATGACAACTACATCATTCCTGCCTTCATGTACTATTACTTCAAGTTCATCCTGTTTGTTCCCTAAGCTTTGAGCATTAGTGTATAAGCATTTGAGTCCTTTATGAGTGGTCTTAGGTATGTTTCCTATATTTCCTACTTTATTTCTGAGTTTTTCATCTTCCCATCAATCTCTTCCTCATTATTCATTTGTTTGGTTGTGTCGGCATTTGTATTTGGGATTAGGTTCCAAAGATTCCCAAGGTTTTCTTAGAAATCCTAAGGTTTGATCATCCTTCTCCTTCATTTTTAGTTTAAAGCCCTCCTAATAAGTTGAGCCAGTTGTTTTCCAAAAAACATTCTTCCTAGTTCTTATGAAGTGCAGCCCATTCCTTGCCAAAAGCTCTTCATGTAGATAGTGCAGACCCCAGCAATGATTTCTACAAATATCTGTTCAAGGACTAAAAGGGAATGGTAGCTCATCACTAAACAGACTCCTCCAGTGTGAGTTTCACTGAATAAAACCTCAGAGACCAAAAGACCTCTAATACCTTTATCACAGGGGTGAAATCTACTTACCTTCCCTATGGTTCAGAAGTGCACGCGCCACGTGCATGTCACATGCGATTTTGGACCCTCTGCACATTGCAGAGGGTAAAAAACAGGCTACTCCCTGGTTAAAACCAGGAAGTAATGACGTCTGAGTGGGTGGGCAGAGCCTCGCACTGCCGCCACTACTGGTTCTCCAAACCATCCACTGCCACCGCAACCAATTTGCCCGAACCAGTGCAAACCGGTAGCATTTCACCCCTGCTTTATCACCATTTTGTGTATTCTGATTACATTGTGCCTTCAAAATTCCTTCCTGGTCAACTAAGGTTGGGACTGAACTTGATAAAGTCATCATTGGCCACTGAAAAATTACTGCTCAGTTATTATAAGTCCTGGCTGTGTGAGATGAGCTTATGCTAGCTCCTTCCCATTCCAATACATTTGTGGAGCTGCTTTTTGTTCTGGACTTACATACTTTTGCTGCTTAGCAATAGGCACTTTGTTGTAAGGTCACAAAGTTTCAGTCACAAAGCTAAAGTGAGGACAATGTAAAATCAATTTGTCCATATATTATATAAAACAGTGATTCTGGGATTAGGAGAAATAGTTTTGGTTCTATATTTCATTGCATATCTACATAATTGTGTACCTGTAAACCAGTACATTAATCACAACTCAGTTGTCTTTTAAAGTGTGCTTTCAACATATTTTTGTGCTGCACTTCTCAAAAAAATAAAAATAAAGGTATCTGAGGAAATGTAAGCAAAACAAAGAAAAGGAATTAGTGTTTAGGTTGGCCTTTGGTGGGCCTTTCCTGGAACAACGTCTCCAGACTTGGAAAATGATTCATGCTATCTTTCTGTTATATAGTATCAGCCTTCATGTTCCTAACTTACCAGTGCTCCTAAGGCATTTGCAATGAAGAGGCAAAGGACACCATGGACAAAACAAAAACAATCAAACTATCAGCCAATTCCTTGCACAAAAACAATATAGCCATCACACAACACTGACTCTTGCCTAGGCTTGGCAGCAGACCCACCACCTACGGTTTCAGCCTATTTCTCCTTCCTCCCAGAGAGGCACTTTCAATAGAAGAGGTCCCGATCTTTGTGTTAGACAGAAAGACAAATGGCAGAAGGTAGACTATAATCGTCAACAACTGGAACAATGCTTTTCTAATGAACAACACACCACACCTCCTTGATGTTTCCTTGACAGTCACCAATTGTCATGGACTTAGCTCAGGGGTGAAATCCAAATTTTTTTACTACCAGTTCTGTGGGCATGGCTTGGTGGGCGTGGTTTGGTGGGTGTGGCAGGGTAAGGATACTGCAAAATCCCCATTCCCTCCTCACTCCAGGGGAAGGATACTGCAAAATCCCCATTCCCTCTCCACTCCTGGGGGAAGGGTACTGCAAAATCTCCATTCCCACTCTGGGGCCAGCCAGAGGTGGCATTTGCTGGTTCTCTGAACTACTTAAAATTTCCGCTACCAGTTCTCCAGAACCTGTCAGAACCTGCTGGATTTCACCCCTGACCTAGCTGCTTGGTAGCCATAATAGTGGACTGCAAACAACAATGTAGACATTTTAGCAATCCTACGAAATGATCCTTTGTATCTACTTCTACTCTGAAGATCCATCATGAGCCCTGATAAATTTGCCATGTCTAGTCTCACATACTCTTTGTGTGTGGATCTGAGCCCTCAGCTGTATCTCTCAATCAGTTATGGGATGCTGATGGAAGATGGCTAAATAGCATTTTCAGTAATTGCCTCCTCACCTGCTTTTTGAATCCTTACCTGGCTGCTTTCATTAAGCAGTAAAGAGCTACCACTCCTGCTTCTGGCTTGGTACTAGAAGAAACAGTCTTATTATTAGGTGTGCTGCTTGTGCAACTCGCCCTCAGAGGAAATTATACCAGTAAAAACAAAACCATATTATGTTCCAGGTAACAATCACAACTGAGAATCCCAAAGACCATTTCTGTCACTTAATCATTTATTCATTTGTTTATTTGTACTGGTGGGTAAAGTCACAGTCACCCTATGGAAAAGCGGAAAGCAGCTTATATCACAGGAATTAGGCCTCCTTAGCTCAATAGAAATGGGTGGGCAGTAAGGGCCAAGCATTGACAGTTGGCAGCACCTAGGAGAAATAAAAAAACATAGCCATTTTCATAGCATGCAAATACTGTCTAGGGGGAGGGGAGAATTTCCAATTCCAGGAAGGAGTGGCAGCAGGAGCAGCCTAGTTGCAGAAAGGCCTAGAGACGTGAGCAAAAGCAGTCAAGGTGGAATATAGGGCTAATCAGACCACACTTGGAGGTCGTACTGAGGTTTATTGTGTCATGTGTATATGTACTATGTCAACAAGCAGAAGATCCAGCAACAAAGAGGGAAGCTGGCACATAACCTATGGAGGAAGTAACAGCAGCAACATATCTTCAAGGGTTGTCACCCTTGAAGGCCAGACTATTGGCCACTACAACCCAAGGTGGCGAGACCCACTATTCACATTATCCTGTAGGAACAGGAAAGGCTAAGAAAAAGAACAAAAACACACCAATGATTTGCTTTGTGACAGAACTTGAGATTATAACACAGGAATCAGGATAGATGAGGCATTTATTTATTAAATTTATTTGTTGCCCATCTTGTATTGAAATAACAGCCTTAAAACATTAAAATCCTAACAGATAAATATTTCTAAAACAGTAACAATGGAAACCACAAAATTATGACTAAAATGGAGAAGGAGGGAACAAGATGCTCAGGGGAGGGGAAGTGATATTGCCTCTTAATTCATCAACCAACTTCATTGCGATGCTCTCCCATTAGGGCCCCATGCCATTTGAAGAGCCAGGTCTTTAGGTTTTTGTGGAAGATTGGAAGGGTGGTAGCCAATCTCACCTCAGGGAGTAAGATGTTCCAAACAACAGAAGCCACGGCAAAGAATGCCTTCTCCTGGATCTCTTTGGGCAAAATGGCAATAAATAATCTCCAATTTAGCAAGAGGAATCTTTCTCGAGAAGGGAGAAAGTAATGAAAATCCAGGAAAACTGGATTGTGTGGTTTCAGAAATGTAGAATCAACTGATGTTTGTTGCTTCTTCATTCCAGCAACATTTGGGAGAATTGTGGATTCACTGACAATACATCATCTATTTAGACTCATTTTGAGTTGCATAACTTATGCTTACATTCTCCAATTTTAATTACATTAATTAATTTTTTAAAATGTTTCTATACTTTTCACAATCTTCAGACATGTTAGATTAAAACTACCAGTTTGTCTATTAGTTTTACTAATTAAATTTATTGAATATTTAAAAATTTGAGATGCAGGTTTACATCCACCCCAGCCATGGAAATGCACTTAATCACTTTGTCTAATCACTCTTTTTACCCAAACTATTTCACATTATTGCTTTCGTGAGGAAAATGGGAAGAGGGACTAGTATGTATGCTATCTTTAGCTGTTGATGAAAAGTCAGGATATAAATCTAATCAAATAACTAAATTGAATCTTTGAACTTTTTTGACTACATCTAAAATGTGTTTCTTTTTAAATTAACAAGGCTTTCTGATGAATGAGTTTAAATTAAACTATTAATAAAAATGTACTCTAATAACTTTTAAAAATATTTTTAGGCTGACCTAAGGAGATAGTGCTTTATTTTTTATTATTTTTAACTGGAAATTTCATGTATTATGCACTTATTATTTTTAACTGGAAATTTCATGTATTATACACTTCATAATAAATTATCACACATTGATGCTCAGTTTGTAGTATGCTGAAGAGCTCTTGTAACTGTGTGAGTTTCGAAAGGTAGCAGGTGTCAGCTGTTCAAGAAGCAATTCGATGTCTCTTTCAGGAATTATGCCTATTTTGTAAGACAAATACTCATTGAATTAAAATGGGCAATTTAGTTCACTGAGTGCAATCTTGTGCTCAGTGTACGAAGCCAAATAAAACCATCCCCAACAATGAAAGAGAGTTACAATGCCCAACAATCCACCAGTCTGTTAGGAAGCTTTCCCCAACATTCTGTTGGAATCAAACGTCCTTTAAATCAGTGTTTCTCAACTGCAGCAATTTTAAGGTGAATAGTCTTTACCTCCCAGAATCTAAACATTCTCACCTTCTCTCTGTCTCCTAAAAATTAGGTTCCACTTTCTTGCTGATCCTTCTTACCTCTTTTTGCATCAATTCCATTTTGCTTAAATCTAATGTGTCACCAGAATACGGCACATTATTCAAAACAAAATTTAACCAATGCAAAATTGAGTGGAACAGCTATTTCCAGGGTTATAGGCTAAACTGGGAAGGGGTGTAATGATTAAAGTGTTAGACTAGGTTAAGTTAATTAGTAAAGACCCCCTGGGCCATTGTTTTGACCAAGAATATACTTTACTAAAAAAAAGTGGTTACAGAAGTAGCAAACTAAATTTGCCTGCAAACAATATACTTAACTTTCTTTTCCCCCAGTACTCCCCCACACCCCCATTACCATTCCTTGACCAATTGAAAAGTTTCAGGTTGTTTGGGTAATGGACTTTCTATGCATGCCTGCTTCGTCTTCACATTCTTTTAGGTGACGTAGGGTTGGATTGGCAGGTCTCACTCGCTGGGCCAGCACTGCTTGGCTCTGAACACCACCCCCTACCACCCCGTTCTCCTGCATTCCATTTTCCTCCCTCCTCCAGTTGCAAAAATGTCAGGATGGCAGAATGAGAAGTGATGCTAGCAGAATGTTAGCCATGACATGCCACCCCTCCAGAAAGGAAATATAAAATGGATTAATATACAAATACCTTTCCCAGGCTCATTTGGGCTTATGTGGGTACTTAAGGTGGAATCGGTGAGCAGACATGACTAGCATTCACCCACACCGTGGGAAGGAAATCAGGAAACAGGATGAGGTATTATAGCTTCCCTTTATATAGTCTAGAATCCAAAATTTCCTTAATCTCAAAATGCTGCTCCCCCTTGTTCATAATCGGAGGGGGTGGAGTTTTCATGTCAGGATGCAGGGGCAGGCTAGAGATAGGTTTTAAGAGGCTACAGTGGAAAACAGGATGAATTCTCTTAAGGCTTTTTGGCAGTTTCAATTCTATCATCAATGGGTTTATGATCCTAATGATGGAAAGGAACCCATGTATTTTGGGCCCAATTTTTTGCAGGGCAGGCATGACTGCAGAAATATGGTGGAAAGATACATTTTATCCCCCACATTAAATTATTTTTTAGGTGCCCATTTTTTTTCAGCCTGTCTCTTATAAGCCTCCCTGGCCTTTCTAGCACTTTGCAGACTACCAGCCAGGTGTTCTGTAAAGTATTCACCCATTCTGCTAAAAACAAGTGTACAGGCTTATGCTGAGGGAGTTCTGGGATAGAGACAAATTCTCTGCCTGTGTCCATTTGAAAAGACGTGAGCCAATGCTGTGCACTGAGTTATTGTAAGCCACTTCTACAAAGGGTAACAGTTCAGTCCAATTGTCTTGTTGGTAATTAAAGTAGCAGCAAATGTACTACTCCAATACACCATTAGTCCATTACAGGCACCATTAGTATGAGGAATATGTGAGAAGCTTAATTCCTGGGAGATGCCTAACAACTTGAAGAATTCTTTCCAAAAGCTGGAAGTAAACTGAACACCCCGATCTGAGATGAAGTGCTCTGGAGATCTGTGTAGGAGATAGATGTATTGTACAAACATCTTGGCCAAGGAAGGAGTAGACAGGATTTTGGGGCAGGCCATGAAGTCTGCTTGCTTGGAGAAAAGGTCTGTGACAACCCAGCTCATGATATTTCCTGCATTATCTGGTAGTTCTACTACAAAGTCCATTGATATTTCCTTCCAAGGGGCAGCCTGGCTGGCTACAGGTTGCAGCAGTTCTGGGATTTTCCCTGGACACTTTTTGGCTGACCTGCACTCTGAGCAGCTGGCCAAATAAAGTTCAAAATCCTTTTTCATGCATGGCCACAAAAACTGCCTTTTCACCAAATGGATGCAAAGACAAAATGACCTGTGGTTTTCAAATCGTGACTACACTGAATCACTAATGCTTATCAGATTTCAGGCACATACAGGCACCTGCCAATCTAAGCTAGCCCATATTTTGATGACAACTCACCTCAGTGCTACAGGAACCACTTATCTTGCTGTAGTAGCTGTAACAGCTGGCCTGGTTGAGGCCTCAACATCGTATGGTTGGTCTTCAGGAGGCCTGTTAATGCAGGGCCACCTTGGCAAATGAGGGGATGAAAGTACAATAAAAATTTGTGAAGCCAAGGAAACTCTGTAGCTGCCTGTGAGTTTTCGGTGCTTGCCACCCCAGGACTACCTGGACCTTGGTTTGATCCATTTCCACTAAGGTGCTGGAGATGCGATATCCCAAATAATCCAGTCAGGTTTGGTGGAACTCACACTTCAATAATTTCACATAGAGGTTGGATCCAGTAGTTTTTTCAAAACCTGCCGGACCAGCTGGGTGTGCTCAGCCATGGTTTTAGTGTAGATGAGGATATTGTTGAGGTATATGAGCACTCTCTGATACAGATGCTCATGTAACACCTCATTTATCAGCTACATGAGTACTGCAGGACCCTCCTGCAAGCCAAATGGCATCACCCAGAATTGATAACTTCCCAAGGGGCAGTTGAATGTGGTCTTCCATTTCCCCCCCTCCCTGATCCTTACCATGTAGTATGCCTCCCTCAGTCCAATTTAGTGAAAATCCTCCCCTTGGCCAAGTGGGCCAACATATCTTTCATAAGGGGCAGAGGGTACATGTTCTCTATACACACCCTGTTAATGTGCCCCTGAAGTCCACACATAAGCGCATTATACTGTACTTCTTTTTAAACAGAATGGGAGCCGTGATATTCGAGCAAGCGGGCTGAATGAACCTCTGAGCTAGGTTCTTGTCTATATACTTCTGCAGCTCTTCCATCTCTTTTGGTGTCACTGAGTACATTTTGGGCTTCATTAGTTGTGTCCTGGGTAGGATGTTGATGGCACAATTGGTTGGGCAATGTGGGGATAGCACATCACATTCTTTCTCACTAAACACCTCTGCCAAATCCCCATAAACTCAAGGGAAGGAAGTGCTGGGTGGAACCTGGGCTGGCATGGGTAGCCCCCGCCAATGTCCAAGACTCGATCTGCCCCTCTGGACTAATTTGTGTGGCAGGGGCCTAGGACCTCTCCTTATCCTTAGCTTGTGGAACCCACCTTCCCGCCATATCATAGGGCCCCCACTTGTTCAACCAAGCTTACACCAGGATTATGAATTCAGTCATCGTAGCCACTACTATGAACTGTATCATTTCCCAATGCTGGGCCATGTCTAACCACATCAGCTCAGTGACATGTGTGACTGGGACTTCCCCCAATAGGGATCCATCAAACCGTAGGGGTTTGACCAACTTCTTTACCCATATCCCCAGGTGAGTGGCTCAATGTCAGCCCCTCGAGTCGACAGCCATGCCAGGGCTGCCATTCGGGTGAGGAAGGAGAGCCACCAGCTGGGATATGCATCCATGCCTGCTGAAGACCATGGCCACCAAATGCCCACCAAGCACCTGCATGCCATACAGCTGAGCCACGCATAGGGCATACATGCCATGGGGCCCCTGCCAAGCAGCAGGGAGGGCAGGCACAACTCCGAGAAGCCTGCTGCATCTATGGAGCCCTCAGATGGCCAGCTGAGTCGTGGGGTTCATAAACTGCTGGTCCACAGCAGAACAGATGGGTGGAGGAGTGCACACAGGCACAGAGAGCCTGGCATGCCAGAAATGAACCTGGTGTGCCAGATGAGCAGCTCTGCAGCTGTAAAATGCAGGCAAATTTGTGGTGCATGAGGGGTGGGAAGTATATAGGATGGGCCCAGGGAGTGGAGCCACAGGGAGCAGGGTAGAGAGCATTTAAAGGGTGGAGGGTTAAACCATGGTAGCACTGACTTTGTTTTCTTCATTGTTTGTCACTCAGTGCTGGGTTTCCAGCTTGCTGTCAGGACTGGAAGCCATCTTTTGCATTGGATCTTCAGGCCTGCCACATTTACTACTTTGGGAAACTGGGAGGGGGGGTTGTATGGATTAAGGGTGATATATAGTCATAATAACATTCCTTTCTCAGAGAGTCAAGAACATCTTGCCCTGCACCTGGAGGGATGTAACTGGGAGGCATCTCAGTTGGGACGGTGATTTGATTGGACCATGTGATAGACATTGGTGCTGGGCAGGGACTTGGACTTTCCTTTGGGTGAGGAAAACCTGGAAGCTTTCAGATTCGGGTTTTCCCTGATGTGCCAATATGACATCTCTAATAAAATGGAACTTTTGAGGAACTTCAAGTCTTGGAGTCTTTTTTCGTTGGGGGTGTTATTTGGAACCCTGACACTTGCAAGATAAAAAGTGCCCAATTAATTTTGTTGTCTGAATTTCCTGTCTGCTAAATGCCGGAACATGACACTCGGCTTATCAGGCACCTGGTACACCCTGAGTCTATAAGTGCCTTATATCTACCACCTCAACTTAATTGTGGGGCCATTATGGTCACAGGGATGAGGAAGGACCAAACAGGTGCACTCACTATTGGGTCCCCTTCCCTCTTTTCTTTGCTGTCATAGGAAGTCATCTGGTACAACCTGCCACTGTTCCCTCACCCTCTTCGGTTGATGTTATTGGAACTTCCACTGCTTGGTTTGTCACTCTGGACTTCTCAGGGGTCTTCAGAGGGATTTTCTTCACCTGGCTCACCCAAGAAGATCCTGCTTTGGCCTACAGAGTAGGGGCCAGGCACTTGGCCATGCAATGACCTGGTTGGCCACACCAGAAACATTTCAATATTGGTCGTGCCGTCCCCTCCCATGGAACCACCACAGGGATAGGGGTCACCAGCTAGTAATGAGCAAACGCTCTGTGACCCTTCACAATCCAGCACCAAACTCCCCCTTGGGGCAACACTCCCGCAGCTCAGTGTCAATAGCCGCTTAGTACCAGTTGATCAACTGGTGAGAGAGGCCCCAGTAGGCACAGGCCTGACAGTCTCCTGTTGTAGCACAAGAAGCTCCCCTTCTGCCTGGTAGACTCAGGTCATGTCCTCAAACCGACCCCATAGCGCCTCCAGGAAAAGGCCAATGTCTACCAATTCACCAGCATGCCCATTATGGAGAGACATCACCCACTCAGTCGCCTCCCCCTCTAATACCACTGTCATCCTGAAAGCTGGCATCCCCAAAACATTCCCACAGTACCTCCAACATTTGACTGCCAGGTGCGTTTGAGTAGCTGTACTCCCCCTCCTTGTCACTATCCTTCAACTGACTTTCACGCCATAGAGTCAAATGGCCTCCAGAATAATTAGGGGTTGGTAGCTGGAGTCCAGTCCCAGCAGCCACAGATGAGCTATGCCACCATTTCCCCCTGGGGCCTTGCTTCTGGGCCACATCCATGGCTGTCTGTCCCTGCATCATCCGTTGCATACTTCCTCATCCCTCATGCTCCTTTGGATGCATGTCTGCTCAACACCTTGCTCTGCTGTGAGGACCATCTCTGCAGCCTGCGCCTCTGCCGCTCCCACAGCTGCTGTAGCCGTCGCCTCAGCCATGCTTCCCACTGTTCTCCTACCTTCCAGAAGAAAGCAGCAGACAACTGGGAAAAAGAAAGAGCACTGACTTCGTCTCAAAAGGTCTGAGCTCCGGACCTAAACCAGCATTAACAACTCCACTCATGTGCTGATAACTGGGTTTATTAAGCTGGACTCTGGCACATGAGTTCCAAATAGCAAGAAGCAAAAAGCAAATGCAGTCAGGATATAAAGTCAGCGCTGGGAGCATCTGCCTCCCAGCGCGGTCATATAGGCAGGCCACAACCATCCGCCAGCACCCAGGTGGCAACTGAGCATCGGAACTGCTGATTGGACCCCATCCAGCTGCTCTGCAAGGCTGCACAGCTGATTGTTTGCCTGATGCCTCTGCCATGTCGACCAGTTGATTGTCGGGCTGTTGCTGCCTCTCTTCATCCCGATAGATGGCTTGCATTGCACTGCCCTGCTTCTCTGATGCACAGCTGATCAGCAGTGTGTCCCTGTCACGCCACTGCAGCCTCCAGCTCCACACACCCCAACACCAGTGCAGGAGCTTCCTTCCCCCGGGCGACCGGGGTTTGACACTGCCTGTCTATAAAGTAATCATGGCAAACATGGGTTTACAACATTTTCTCTTTTTTTTATTTGTGGAAGTCCCCCAACTGTAATAGTGCTATAGTTTTGATTTACAAAATACATAAATTCTAAAATACAAAATACATAAATTCTAAAAATATACAAAATTTTGATTTACAAAATACATAAATTCTAAAATTAAATATAGTTTTGATTTACAAAATACATAAATTCTAAAATTCATCTTATGATTGGTAAGAAGCAGGGGTGGGTTCTACTTACCTTTACTACCGGTTCGCATTGTGCTTGTGTGCACGCGCAAGTGAGCACACACACATGCTGTTCTGTGCATGCGCAGAAGCGTCTGATGATGTCTACGTCAATGGGTGGAGCCTCTTGCCAGTTTTATTACCAGTTCTATAGAACTGATCCAAATCAGGGGCAATCCACCACTGGTAAGAAGTTATAACAGATCCCCTGAAAGCTACATATGACTCTGTTCTAAGTTATAGTCACAGAAGCGTCCCTATGATCATTTGCCCTTATGACCAACTGCAGGACACTACCCCATCTATCTTTCTGCCAGAGCTCTGGACCGCCAATTGCAGAACATAAGGAGGCCTGCGAAAATGGTGGCTGCCACCTCTCAGCATCTCTGGGACGTGCAACTGGCTCTTGGTGTCAGCCACCATTTTCTATGTGAATTTTGGGCCATGCAGCTGTGCAATAGAAGCAGCCACCATTTTCAGAACAGCCCAATTCCTTGCAGCCAGTCTGAATTGGCAGCCCCTTCTAGGCTGCAGCCACACAGCCCAGGTGTGAGGTGGTCTGTGTGGCTCATGGCCCAGGGAAAAAGTGGTCCACTCTGATTCTCTAATGCAGTGTATGCAGCATTACTGAAAGCAGATACCATTCCATAATTCCGTAGATCTTCAAAAGGTAAATGCATTATGGGTGACAGGTAGAGTGAGGGTTTTTTATTATTATTATTATTATTAAAAAGTTTTAACAAATTTTACAAATATTTCCCCATCCCACCTCCCCACTCCC
>JANHZT010575114.1:0-12970 GCA_032468215.1 Stegonotus admiraltiensis | reverse complement strand
AGAAGGCAACAGTCCAAAAAGATTGTAAGCAGGACGGGAAGAGTCTCTGAGAATGTTATGCAACTTCCTCAAACAGCCAGATTCGAAGATGTTGTCCAGGGCTGGTAGCTGGAGCCCGATGATATTCTGGGCAGTTTTAATGATTCTCTGTGGAGCTTTTTTGCCCGCTACAGAGCTGCTCCCATACCATGCAAGAATGCCGTATGTCAGGACACTCTCAGTGGTGCCGCGATAGTAGGACAGAAGTAGATGCTGAGATAGATTTATCATTTTAAATCATCAACTCCCTGAATGTCCAGCCAGCAACGAATATGTCTTACGGTGAAAGACGTTCGGGTTTCTCCACCACCATTACCCCGCTTTCATTAGAAATGCCGCTGCAATCCAAGTCTCTCTTCCCTTTCCCCTCGCAGCTTTGATCCCCCGGGCCCGATGTCTTCAGGAATGTCTTGTGAAGTTGGGGTGACCTTTAAACCTATGGTAAGAGAAATGTGTCCAGAGGCGTTTGAAAGGGAGACAGGGGCCTGGGCAGAAATTTTGGGAACTAGGCAGTGGAAGAAGGTAGAGATGACCTAGAGATGACCTAGGTAGAGAATAACCTAGATTGAACAGCCAAGAAGCAGACGCAGATGGAGATAAAGATTCAAGAGAGGAATTTGGGAGGCAAGTCAAAAAAAACCCATAGCAATTGAAGTATTGAAGCGGGCAAGAGACGATGGATAGATGATTTCTCTTTTTTGTTGTTGTTCTGATTTGCTTTTCCTTTTCTCTCTCTTTCTTTTCTTCTTTTTTTTTTTGGCAGTTGACATGACTAGAAGTTAGGTAGGATAGAAAATGTCTCTGAATAAAGAGTGATAGGATTAAACGTTAGAATAAGTGATAGAAATAAGAGAAGAGGGAACATCAGTGTATACACTTTAATACAACAAGAGAAAACATTGGAATAATTGAATAATGACAGATTGCAACTTAATATAAATGTGTATGATTATTATTAGAAATATATAACTTGATTGAATGTAATAACTACGATTAGTTTTATTCGTATTAGAATGTATGACTCCCAGGCGCCACACTGTTCACGCATTGATTTGATACGTTTGTAAAAAAATTTAAAAAAAACTTGGAGACGTGTCCACTCCGCCTGATTAAAATGTACGACCATTTGGAAATTTCACAGTAGCCAAGAAGATCAAAGGCCGAGTCACGCTCGGGTGACAGTCTGATGAAGCCACGAATCTCCATTGCTCTGCTGTGTATAACCGCTCCCTGGCCTTTGAAGTCAAGACTTTTGAGCCACTTCACATTTTGCAACCTTCTGACAAGCAGAGTCAAAGGGAAACCAGACTAACTTAACAACCCCAGGGATTCACTTATTAACTGTGGCAAGGAAGGGAGTAAAAGGAGGCAAGTCTCACTTGACAACTCTCTTGCTGAGCCACAGAAACTTTGGGCTGATTTGTGGTCATAAGTCGAGGAGTCCCTGTACACAGGAAGAGAAATTATATGCTATTTGTGAGATCAATTTCTCAGGCCCTTCAGATGTTTAATGGGCTGATAAAGATATATGCTTGTTTTCTTTCAGATAAATGAAGATCTTGAAGGAGAAGTCACCTTTTTATCCCAAACTGGATCCTTTTCCATTCCCCTGAAGTGCTCAACCAAGAAGTGCGTGGTGAGTCCAGATTTTCCCTTAGGATTGGAGAGGAAAATTCTATCTTGCTTTGGTGTACTACTGTGTTTCCCCGAAAGTAAGTCCCTGTCTTTTTTTTTTTTTGAACCCTGAAATAAGTGCTTGGCCTTATTGCCATGTGCTCAGAAGCCCGATTGGGCTTATTATCAGGGGATGTCTTATTTTAGGGGAAACAGGATATATAGAAGAGCAAAGAAAAAAAAATACGTTGGAATTCATTGTTGGAATGTATTTTTATGCAACAACTATACTGGTATTTAGCCAGTAGATGGCAGTGTTCACAAGCCTGGATCTATGATATATACTCCATGCTTTTTTGCTCTAAATAAAATGTCCTGTTTCCTGTTACAGCAGTTGAGCAGTAATGCACATGGTGACTGTACTCTTTGTTTGCTCAGTGTGGTGCTATCTATAAAACAGAATTTCTAACAAAATATTAGCAGGAAATGAGGAGAAACAGGAAGAGGCCTGGGAGAATTCAAATGAACAGCAGCCTAACAGCATTTCCAAAAATAAACTACACACTACTTTTCTTGAAATAAATCCACAAATCATTTACTCTGCAGCCAGCCCTGTCTATTTAGAGGAGGCGACTGTGAAATGACATTCTAGCAAGCGTAAGGATGCATTATTTGATTTGGATGGCAAGCCTCGCGCTAAGTAAACCCACAGATGTTTAAATCGTTTTTCACACCTGAAAGGAAATGCCTTTTTAATATATATTTTAAAATGATCGGTTGGGTATTAGTCACTTTTTTCCACTGCTGTTGTAACTTTTAATAGCTGCGAAACAAAATGGTTGTAACCAGCGGTGGGTTTCGGATTATGTTACTACTGGTTTGCCCCGCGCGCGCACCAGGAATGGGTTCTACTTACCTTTACTACCGGTTCACATCATGCCCGTGTGCAGATCACTTCTGATGACGTCCCGGTCAGTGGGCGGAGCCTCCCGCCAGTTTTACTACCGGTTCCTGTGAACCGGTCCAAATTACTATTACTACTACTACTACTACTACTACTATTATTATTATTATTATTAATTAAATTTATATACCACCCTTCTCCCGAAGGACTCAGGGCGGTGAACAGCCATTGAATAAAATACAGCAATACAAAACTTAAAAACAATTTAAAATAAGTTAAACCAAAATGGCCCATGACTTAAAAACCCAATTAAAACAGTAGAATTTAAAATTTTCAATACAAATTACATTAAAAACTGAACTGGGGGCAGCCTGGCCTTTTGTGCTTGTGCTTTGCTCACGCGCGCACCTTTTGTGCATGCGCCCAGACTAAAAGATGTGCCTAAATAGGATGGCGTAGAGCCAGGGCAAGTGGGCTGGCTCACCCGTGATTTCTGCTACCAGTTCGTCGAAAACCATCCCGAACCGGCTAAATACCTCCTCTGGTTGTAACTCGAGGACTTTTCTATAGGGACGTAGAAACGCTTGCGCTCTTTCCCTGAACCAACGCAATCACCCCCAGCGTAGCGTTAAATCAAGTTCTTTCCCTCTCCCCGCCTTCCACTTTCTCTTTTTTTTTTCCAGCTGTCCCTTGATAAAGAGCTCATCGATTTTGGCATGCACGTGGTCGGGGAAACCATTTCACGCACCATCACCTTGACGAACGATGGGGCCCTGGGGACACGGTTCCGGCTCCGAAAATTAGGTGACACCGAGGCTCCATGCGCAGTTCCAATGCCTTCCACCGAGAAGCCGGTAAATCTGCATTAAAGTTCGTCAGTCAATCTAAAAATAGCCAGTTAATAGTCATTTTTCCCTCTCGGCCCCACCCCGAAAGGACCGGTTTCAAGGTCCTTTCGTCCCGCATAGTAGCTCTTTCCAAAGAAGTTAGTCCTTGCAACTTTGCTCCAACTAAATCAAGGTGCCTTTAATTTCATATTTTGACCAGAAAGGTGCCATTCTCGGCTCCTTAAATGGAGCATTTCCCCACCCTGAGGCTTGAAGTGAAACCAAAGTCTTAAAGGAATCGATGGGAAGAGAAGAATGGAAATAATGCAGGATAGAAATATTGAAAACAGATTTTTTCCGAGGGGGGTCTTTTTCCTTCGGACTTTCGGACTTAAAGTAAAAAAAAAAAAATTATCGGGAGCTGTGTTTCTCAACCTTGGTGACTTTTTTAAAAAATTTAAAAGTTAAAAGACAAAACTCCATTTTGATCAGAAAGTCAAAATACAATTTTTTCTCTTTTAATATCTTGATTGTTTGTTTGTTTTATCAGATTTTAGTAATAACTTGTGTCTGGAACTCTGCAGTTTGATATGGCCCAAGGGCTAATTAATAAATTAACTAAACTACACTACACTACACTACACTACACTACACTACACTACACTACACTACACTACATTACACTAGGTTAATGCATTAGGCTCAGCCATAATTTAGTTTGTTGGATTTAGCTCACTATTATTTGCACATCCAAGCCCTTGTGGCTTCTTAATAAACTATAAATTTATTTATTTAATTTTTTATACTGCCCTTCTCCCGAAGGACTCAGGGCGGTGAACAGTCAAGATAACATACATAATAATAATAATAATAATAATGTGAAATTAAAACAATTTAAGATGAATTAAACTCAATTTGGCTCATCAATTAAGATCTACAGGATAGCGTTTAGACAATATGAAAATTTAAGCCAGCCCGGCTTGATGAAACAGAAAGGTCTTCAGGGCACGGCGGAAAGTACTCAATTAAATTAAATAATTAAGCGATGGCTTAATACAGTTTATGAGCAAAATTCTATTTTTTCCCCTCCATCTACTTTTTTTCCCCATGCCATTTCCTAACCACTTGACCAAACGTTGCCAAGGTAAGGAGATATTTTGGAATGTGGGGGTTTTTTTTTGTAACCTCCCTAAAAAATGTCCATTCTGGGATGCGAAACATTTGGCTGATGTTCAGTTTAATCAATCACCACCTGTCATCACAACGGGAAATGCAATCCAGCCTGGAGGTGCACAGTCTCAAACCTTGAGGGTCCATCTGGGGAAAATGATTAGAATTGGACTGTTTTCAATGAAGCTGCTCGTCCTTCCCATATTTAGGTCTACCCCGCTGCCGGTGAATTATTCAGCATGGAGAAAAGCAGCTACAACACAGGAACTGACACCGTGTCTCTGTCCCACTCGGAAGATGTTATCCAAAGCCCTGCCCCGCTGGAGAAACTACATAGCGATGCCACCATGACTACCACGAATGGTATGGAACTGGCTTTCCTTCATTCGCAACTGCGGTGGTTAAAGCAGGGGTCAGCAACCCTTGGCTCGGGAGCCGCATGTGGCTCTTTCATCCCACTGCTACGGCTCCTTGTCGCCGCCACAATTTTGAGAGGCGCTTCGGGTTATGGGGAGGAAAAGCAAGGCGCAGCAGGAAGAGACTCTATGGCAAGGGGCAGGTTTTCCAGTCACGGTTGATAGGGCTTTCAGTTAGGACAGGTAGAGGAAAAAGGATGCCACGCTAAGAGGAGACTCTATGGTGGGGGGAATCGGACTTCCGGTCGGCTCCAGAATTGAACGGGGGGGTGGGGGGCTTCTGGTTAAGATTTTTCTGGCTCTTTGAGTTTTTAAGGTTGCCGACTCCTGGTATAGACCACTGGGCCACACAAGGTTTATAGAGGTTTATAGAGGTTATATGATATCCAGGGTGGATATCATGTCTCTTGATTCTCCTCTGTTTCCTTTTTTCAAGAGCCACAGGCCTCAACGGAGATGGACATGGCTGGAGAAACCTCAACGCTTTCTCCAGATGTCGGCTCCCTGGATGACCCCCCGGAAGAGTTCTGCGAACTAAAATTGGGCAAGGTAACAGAGCCATGGAGGGCTTGTTCGATCTGAAGGTGGCGTTCGCAGATGGATCCAGGTGGCGTGATTCCTGAGTGGGCAGTCACCAGAGCGGACTATCAAAGAGAAATCAAAACCTAGAACAAAGGAGAGATTTCCTGATGGTCATCATCATTTCCTTTTTATGACCCCATAATCCCTTGCAGAGTGAGTGGGGTCTGGGCAACTGAACAGAGAAGAGTGTTTACTGGCCAGATGCCCTTCCTGTCACCAGGGCGGATTTTTTTTATGCAGCAGATAAATTCTCATTGTACCCAGAGAGAGAGAAATATCTCTCCTACTACCTAGGATCGAACTCACAGCCTCCTGATTTTGAGGCGAGAGCTCCACCTCTAGGTCACCGCACCTCTCAGAGATTTCCTGACAGTGAGAACGATTAATCGGTGGAACGACTTTCCTCTGGAAGTCAGGGGTGCCCCAACACTGGAGGTTTTCAAGAAGAGATCAGGCAGCCATTTGTCTGGAGTGGACTAGGACAACTATATCACTTTATAACTTGTGGACCCCAACTCCCAGAACTCCTGAGCCAGCCATAGTTTCCCCCTCTTGTATAAGGTCTCCTGTTCTAGCTGGGGTTTGGAGTAGAAGCAGGGGTGAAATGCTCCTGGTTCGGATCTGAACCGGAAAAAAAATGTTTTTAAAAGAAAAAAAAAGCCTCTGGCGATCAGGCAACTCAGCTGGGATTGTCAGAGGCTTTTAAAAGCAGTTTTTTTACGACCTCTTCTAGCTTTTAAAAGGCTCTGACAATCCCAGCTGAGTTGCCTGATCATCGCAGGCTTTTAAAAGCATTTTTTTTACAAACTCTTTGGCTGAAGAGGTTGTAGAAAAAATGGTTTTAAAAGTAAAAAAAAGAAGAAGAAAAGTTGGCCACGCCCACTCAGTCACATTACCCACCACCACCACCAAGCCATGCCCACAGAACCGGTAGTAACAAAGTCCCTTCCAACTCTTCTGTTACTCTATCTTTCCACCCTTGAGTTCGCAATAAGAAAACGTTAGAATAAAACCGTTTTAAAAAATCTCTTTTTTAAGAATCTGAAAAAAAGAGACCTTACTGAAAATTACTAATAAATGGAGCTTTTTGATGATGGTTTCGGTTTTTGCTTTTACCTGCAGGTAACCGAGAGCGATATCGTGCCCTTCAGCTCGGTCAAACTTCAGATTATTTTCACACCCGTGGTTCCCGGGACCGTCCAGGCTGATTTCGAGATCACCTTTGAGAACCCAGATTGCAAACCAGTGAGTGGTGGGATTAATTTCTCTCCCCCTCCCCTGCCACAGATAATGTTAAGAACAGAGCCAGCAAGCGTCTGTCGAGGTTCCAAGTAATCCATTCCCAACAATGAGTACTCCAAGGCAGGCATATTCCTCAAAGAACATTTTATTGGGACATATCATATTGGCACAAACTTTGTGGAAAACTGGCTCTTAAGTTCCCGCAGGTTTTACACCCAATTAAAAGTAAAACTTTTGTCACTCCCCCCCCCCAAAGTCACCAGTCATATGTGTTGTGACCCAGGTCCAAAAAGGGAGCAATCGACGCAAACAGTTCCAAAACAAACAGACTTTATTAGAAGGTCTGAGAATTAACTCATTCTCATCGTAGTCCAAACTAAATTAAAACAAACTCTTCGTAACACACATTCTTCAGTCTAATCACCAACCTTGGTATATTTAGGCAAACTGCCAAGGGCTTCTCTTGGCAAAAGTTCAAAAGCAGAAGACCCCGACAAGAGATAAGTGCAGCAAGACTATCAACGTTGTTTTCCAACAAAGAGCCCAAGAGCCGTTGCTGGTCTTTTAAGCCTTATGGGAGGGGCCAATCATCTCTTGGCCTTACTCCCGAGTCGTCCTCTTTGCTTTAGCTGCTCTTGCCTGAACCGGTAGTAAAAATTCTGACTGGCCCCACCCCCATCGATTCTCTGCCTCCCAATTCCCAGCTGATTGGAAAGAAATGGGGATTTTGCAATAACCTTCCCCTAACGCCCACCAAGCCACACCCACCAAGCCACACCCACAGAACCGGTAGTAAAAAAATTTGAAACCCACACTGAACATCACTGAAAAAAGTGCTGTCAGGGTTCCAAGTAGCACACCCAACGGACTCAAAACTCCAAGGCAGGCATATTCCTCAGAGTATAGATTTATTAGGCATGTCATACTGGCACATCTGGGGAAACCCGACTCTAAACCCCACCCCCCTCGGGTTTCTCCCTCCCTAGTTAAAAGTGAAGTTTTCTTTCCTCCACCCATGCAGTCCATCACATGGTCCAATCAGGTCACAGCCCAAGGATCCCTTGGTCTCAGTTCCCACCTCCTCGCACCTGGTGGGAAAGTCCTTAGTTCTCACAGGAAAGGATTTTATTTTGGCTACAATCTCCCAGCTATCTCTACCGCCCCACTCCCATACCCACAGCTCGACTCATCACCGCTGTGTGGCAGTCCTGAAGGTGCCAGGGGGAAATGGCTCCAGGCAGCGGTGGGTTTCCAATATTCTTACCACCAGTTCGCCGCGCGCACATTCAGTCTGCGTGCATGCGCGCCTTCCCCACATACGCCCAGCCTCAAAAACATGCCTAAATAGGATGGCATAGAGCCGGAGCAGGTGGACAGGCCCACCCGCGATTTCTCACTACCGGTTCGTACGAACCGATACGAACCGGCTGAATACCGCCTCTGACTCCAGAGCCGACAAGTGTTTGATGACCATTTTTTCACACTTATGACGGTTGCAGCAGCCCCTATGGTCACGCAATCACAATTCGGACACTTCGGGCAACCGACTCGTATTTATGACGGTTGCAGTACCCCAGGGTCACGTGATCTCCTTTTGCGACCAAAGTAAAGTCAGTTTCCAGATTCATTAACCACAAGTGGGCACCTCTGCTGGACGCTGAGTTTTGCGCGGATTCGCCTTTAGTTGCCGATCGGGGTCATCGCCGTCTCCATGGCCGTGCCTGTTTGGGTTTGCAACCCCACGATCGACCTGAAAATCTGCATGTACGATCGACTTTACCAGGACTGCATCGTGGTTCAGAGCAGGTGAGCAGTTTTTAATATGTTTCTTCTAGTATAGCCCGATACTATGCCAATTTTTAGAATTATTATTATTTGAAGGACAGGGCATGTAATGCCTAGAAAGAAGCATCGATTCTTTCTTAGCAGACCCTTAGCAGACCCTGCAAGGAATTGTAAAGTTGCAAACAAACAGGGGGGGGCTGCGTTTTCCGAAGAAACGGATCTTGTGTGCGTGCAGTGTTTGCTTTTTCCCAAAAAAGCGTTGCTGGCGCACACACACACACGCACACCCAATTTCCACCTTCCTTTCATTCCGTAGCTTCAGCTGGCAAGATGTTCTGAGCCTTGCTAGTTTTAATTTCCTCGCCGTTCTAACGTTCTATTTTGAAGGCGAGCAAATAGGATCGGCTTTTTTAAAATGTATGCTAGATTTATCCTCTTCTCCTTTGTTTCCTTGGTGTATGTGTATATGTGTGTGTGTGTTTAACAACGTTTCTTGGAAGCCGCACATATTCTCAGTTCCTTAAAAGGTAAAGGTTCCTCTCGCATAATATGTGCTAGTTGTTCCCGACTCTAGGGGGCGGTGCTCATCTCCGTTTCAAGGTCGAAGAGTCAGCGCTGTCCAAAGATGTCTCCGTGGTCATGTGGCCGGCATGACTCAATGCCAAAGGCGCACGGAACGCTGTTCCCTTCCCACCAAAGGGGGTCCCTATTTTTTTCTACTTGCATTTTTTTTGACGTGCTTTCGAACTGCTAGGTTGGCAGAAGCTGGGACAAGTCACGGGAGCTCACCCCGTTACGCAGCACTAGGGATTCAAACCGCTGAAGTGCCGACTTTTTGATCGACAAGCTCAGCGTCTTAGCCACTGAGCCACCGTGTCCCTAGGTCTCAGTTCCTTACTAAGACCTTAAACACCGCCAAGTTTTTTTTTTCCACAGTTGGAAGAGTTTGAACTCAGCTTACAAACGTGTCAGATATTTGTCAAGTCGTAAAGTGGAGCAGAATTCACCGAACAAATGTCTCACTTAGCAACCAAAATTCTGGTGCTCAACTGTGGTCGTAAGTCGAGCGCGCTCCGTTCTCTTGCCTTTCTCTCTCTCCAGAGCGACCAGCGCCTTACGCCTGAAGTTTGAAGTTTGCAAGGAGCTGGCTAGCTACGTGGAGCTGCTGCCCAAAACAGGCTACATCCAAGCTCATTCTTCCTTCAGCGTCCAGCTGAAATTCCTGCCAAGGTAAGGAATGCACCGGCTGCTTTCGCTACTTTCCCGATGCATTTCTTTCTCCATCACCATTCTCTTTGAGGAGGTCCTGCATTCAAAACCCGACTTCTTTCTTCACCAATTTGGCAGGCTTGGAGTTGCACTACCGTGTGGAAGAAAGGGTAAAAGAGCATCAAGGGTTCCAACTGACAAACTCAAAACGATTCAGCACTCTGAGAATTTCAGTTTCCTCAAAGAACTGCTTTACTGAGTACCCTATTTTCCCCAAAATAAGACATCCCCTGATAATAAGCCCAAATGGGCTTTTGAGTGCATGGCAATAAGGCCAAGCTCTTATTTCAGGGTTCAAAAAAATAGAAGACAGGGTCTTATTTTCGGGGAAATGGGGTACATCATTTCGGCACGAAGGAACTTAAAAACCTTACTTTTTTCACCATTGAATTTTATTTTGTTAGATAACGCCCAATGCTCAAGTCTGTCAACGCCCTTCTGAATCTTGAGCCTATCTTCTGCAGTGTTGGCTATTCCTGCCAGCTTGGTGTCATCTGCAAATTGGATGAGTTCCTCATCTATCCCTTCATCCAAGTCATTGATGAAGACGTTGAAGAGCACTGGGCCTAAAACAGAGCCTTGGGGTGCTCCACTGCTTACTTCCCTCCATGTAGATGCAGTTCCATTGAGGACTACATGTTGAGTGCGGATGGTCAGCCAGTTACCAATCCATCTGGTGGTGATGCTGTCTAACGCACATTTTTCTACTTTATCTAGTAGAGGGGTCGGCAATCTTAAACGCTCAAAGAGCCACAAAGGTCCTAGCCAGAAGCCCCCCATTCAATTCTGGAGCTAACCGATAGTTCGATTCCCCCCACCATAGAGACTCCTCCTAGTGGGGCGTCCTTTTCCTCTGCCAACCAGAAGTCCAGTTCCCCCACCATAGAGTCTCCTCCTAGCACGGCGTCCCTTTTCCTCTAACTGTCCTAACCGAAAGCCCTATCAATAGTGGAGCCGACCAGTGACAGGGAGCCATAGCAGAGGAATGAAAGAGCCACATGCGGCTCCAGAGCCGCAGGTTGCTGACGCCTCATCTAGTAGTAGGTTATGGTCTACTTTATCAAATGCCTTACTGAAGTCCAAGTTAATTATATCAACAGTATTCCTCCGCTCCACTCATTTTGTCACTTGGTTTTTCTTGCCTAAATGTAGCCCACCTTTTCCTCTCCACTTGAGCGAGGACCAATTGAGGGGTGAGTGGAGATGCCAGGATATTGGGGGGAGGCCAGCGTGGCTCCATCCGTGCGACACCGTGCTCCCACCGAGGGTGACTCAGAATTGCTGCTAATTAATTCACGTCAATGTCAAAAGGAACAGATTGGCCGAGATGGGTGCCTTAGCTCCCTACAGCTGGGATCTCGGAAGCTGACATACTGATTAGTGTGCAAGTTTAAGTTCTATTTATAGCCAAGAGTTACTGTCCTGAAAACAGAGCAATCTCTTGGTCTTTTTTTTTTAAAAAAACCACACAGTAAATATACAGCATCGGCTTATCTTCGGCTCCTATTTAATATCACGAGCTGACAGAAGGAATTCCTGGCAGTGAAAAGCATTGTCTCGAAATCCCCGTGCGGAATTGAGGCTTAAAAAAAAAAATCTGCTTTGCCACTCTATCAGACTAATAATAATTCTGTGCTGCAAAAAATAAATAATAAAAAAAAACACCAAAGGAGAAAATTATCTCTCGTCTATCGCAGCGGTTTGGATGCGAAGCGGGTGAACCTGAAAATATAGTTCCCCGAATTATTTGCAGGATGCAAAACGGAGGTTTGCTTTCCTGCTTTTCTTTCTTTATTCTCTTATTTATTCAAGCTGCCCGTCTTTCTGTCACTAAGCCCTGCTTGGCTGTGTGGGGGTATTGAATAAACCAGGATTGCTAGTTCTCTTAATTCCTCAAGCAGGAGGCTAGGATATGCAAATCTTTTTGGGTGGGCTCAAAATAAAAGCACAATGCGGGATTCAGCCTCGCTTTTTGTGAATACTCGGTACCAGGTGGAATACATTATAACGACATGTCATTGGAACCAAAAAGATAAGTGCCTTGTGTTTTAGGGCATCGTTTGCAAAGGTCCTGCAAAAATTCCCCTGTTGGCTGAAAGAATTAAGAATTTCCTAGCATCTAGAAATAAGTTTTCCTTCCATTCTCAGTACAGATAGGCTCAAAAACAAAACAAAACAAAAAAAATATCGATTCCTTTAGCTGAAAAATGAGTCATTGAATATTTTTTCCAACCTGTATGTTTGCTCTTATCTTTATTTTATCTTTATTTTTTTTAAATAATATTTATTAGTTTTCCAAAGTTTAAAATACACAGTACAAAAAGAAATATAATACACACAAAAAAGCAAGAAAAAAAAACACACACGCACACACACACACACAAAAAACAAAAAATATAAACAACCAAAAACAAACATATCAAAATTTCAATACTAATAGCAACTTTTCTGCATCGGGATCTCTAGCCAGCATGGGTGGCTCAGGAATTTTGGGAGTTGAAGTCCACAGGTCATTAAAGGGGCTATATTTGCCTATCCCTGCTTTAGCCTGGACACCCCCGCCCTTCTCTTCTCTTTCAGACTCCCCCTTTCAAAAGATGCCAAGAAGTACTTTGATGAGAAGACCCGAGTTCTGGAAGCACCCCTGACTATCATTGTTTCTGATCAGGTCAGCCTGGCCAATCTGTGGCTTGTTGTTTGCTCTGTAAGCACAAACCTCAGGTCACGTCTCAACCTGGACAAACCTGGATTCTCCATTTGAAGAATGAAGAACAGCAGTGGGCTTCAAAAATTTTAGCAAGACATTCTCTGCCCTATTGCTGGGTGGGTGTGGCCATGGTGGGCGTGGCCTAGTCCTTCTGCACCACAATGGGAGCGGGTGTTTTTGCCCTCCCCGGGCTCCGGAAGCTTTCCTCCAGCCTCTGGGAGGGCAAAAATGGCCTCCCCAGGCTCCGGAGGCCCTCTGGAGGCCAGAAACGGGCCTATTTCCAACCTTCCCAAACTTCCAGTAGGTCCGTTTTTTTGCCCTCCCCGAGCCTCTACATGCGCCCTGCACTTACCTGCATCCAAAACAGGCCTTGCAGGGACTCCTGGAGGGGCGGGGTGGGAGTGGGATTTGGGGG
>JANHZT010574261.1:0-12975 GCA_032468215.1 Stegonotus admiraltiensis | reverse complement strand
ACTTTGGCTGGCTGTGAAATCCAACACCCTTCTTCTGATTGCGGTTAGAAAGCATGCATGGAATTTTGCTTCAGTAGGAAAAAAAGACTCAAACAGCTCTATGAGTTCTCCCTCCCTCCTGCTCAATACAACTTGTAAGCTTTGCAAGTTGACATCTAGACTGGTTCGAGGCCCTGGGCATCAGGTTGACAGGCATCCATCGAACCCAAATAGCCAATTTAGCAGTGGTATGCCAATAATATGCTAACATATTCAGCACTGAGGTGAGACAGTACAAAGGAGCACCCATTTCACTTAACCTTGATCTAGCAGTATCTCCAATCTGATTAAAACCCCTTTTCATTGAAGCCTAAAATTGATGCAGAACTAGGCAAGCTGGTACAGCAGGGAGTGCTCCAACGTGTGGACTGTAGCCAGTGGGAGACTCCCATAGTGACTCCAGTTAAACCTAATGGGGACGTTCGCATCTGTGCAGACTACAAGTGCACCATAAACAAGGCACTACAGCAGCATGCTTACCCTGTACCAGTGGTAAGCCACATCCTTGCCTTGCTCCAGGGAGGCCAAATCTTTGCTAAGGTAGACCTCACCCAGGCCTACCAGCAGCTTCTACTGGATGACGCTACTGCAGAAGCACAAACAATAATCACACACAGAGGTGCATTCTGAGTGCACCGCTTGCAGTTTGGAGTAAGCATAGCACCAGGGTTGTTCCAAAGTATTATGGAACAAACACTGAAGAACATTCCTGGCATCTGCCCATAGTTTGATGACATCCTGATCATGGGGGAATCAGCAGCAGTCCTGTCAGAATGCCTCTGAGCAGTACTCCAATGTTTTCGCGAGGGAAACATTTTCAAGAAGGAGAAGTGCCAGATCAGTGTGGAATCCACAGAATTCCTGGGTTTCCATATCGACACTGCCGGAATCCACCCATCTAAGCAAAGATAAAGGCAATTCAGCAAGCCCCCACACCAAAATCCAAGGGAGAGCTTCAAGCATTCCTGGGCTTGCTCTATTTTTACCACTCCTTCTTACCATATAAGGCTACCCTGGCTGAACTGCTACACCACCTATTGGACAAAAAAGCACCCTGGGTCTGGTCGAGCACTCAAGACAAAGCGTTCAAGGCAGTAAAATCATTGCTATCCTTGGACTCTGTCCTAGCTCATTTCAACAAAACCCTACCAGTAACATTAGCCTGTGACGCTTCACCATATGGCATTGGGGCAGTACTAAGCCACAGGATGCCAGATGGTAGAGAGGCTCCTATCACATACTATTCTAGAGTGTTATCATTGGCTGAAAGTAACTATGCCCAGATAGACAAGGAAGCCCTCACCATAGTGGCTGGCATTAAGAAGTTCCATGACTTCTTATATGGATGAACCTTTACCATCTTTACAGACCACAAACCTCTGCTTGGCCTCTTCACAGCTGACAGACATCACAGATCCTGTCACTGCGAATGCTATGATGGTCCATTTTCATGGCTGCATACTCGTACTGGCTAGTCCACAAGCCGGGCAAGGAAATGGGCCATGCCAACACTCTCAGCCAACTGCCCCTACCACATACTGAGCCGAATCCACCCCCAGCTTGTCGTATTCTGGCGATCCAGGACCCCTGGATCATGCAGGGGATGTTGCAGCTAAAACCAACATGGACAGAACGCTTAGCTGCATTCTCAACTGTGTGTTAAGGGGATGGCCAGAGGCCAGGCCGGGCCATGAGTTCCAGCATTACACTTCTCAGAAAAATGAACTGTCGGCCCACAAGGGATGTGTGCTGTGGGGCAGCAGGGTCATCATTCCACCCAGTCTTTGCTTCAAGCTGCTGGATTCCCCACACGAGGGGCACCCAGGAATTGTTTGGATGAAGGCTCTAGCCAGAAGCTACCTGTGGTGGCCAGGCCTAGACAAAGACGTTGAGAATCAAGTAAGGAGTTGCCAGGCCTGCCAAGAAACCCAACCAGAGATGCCACAAGCACCAGTGCAACTCTGAGAGTCCACGCACACCCCATGATTCCGCGTGCACATTGACTTTGTGGGCCCTTTCCAGTGGCAGGTGTTCCTGATAGTAGTGGACAGTTATTCCAAGTGGTTGGAAGTGGCACCAGTCTCATCTATGACAACAACCAGAGTCATCCAAGAGTTGCAATGGCTGTTTGCCCCAGGGATATACTTCAGCTCGAAGTTGAACCTTTTGACATACTTCACTGAGCAGACTTGTTTGGGGGAAAAGCCTTTGCGGGGTTTTGAGTGCTTCTAGGTTCTTGTGGTCCTAGGTTCTTCAAACAGAATATGACTCCCTTCAAGAAAGTGTCTTTCTCAAGTAAATAAGGCCCATCGAACCGCATAGGCTTCCTTCTCCCACACCATCCATCTCCTTTTGGTCTCGGTTAATTTTTTGGAGGTGTAGGTGCATGGCTGTAAATCACCATTGGTGTTTTTCTGAAGGAAGACTGCCACAATGGCCATGTTGTTGTCATCCACTTGGACAATGAAGAGCTGTTCTGGGTCAGGGTGCCTGAGGGTCAGCTCCTTGGAAAATAGGGCTTTCAGCTTTTCAAATTGGCAATCTAAAGTCCAGTTTAGGGGTTGGCTTGGCTGTGGCTGTTGCGCCACCCCCTTTTTTAACAGTTCTGTGATGGGCAGGGCAATCTTGGCGTAGGATGGGATGAATTGCCGGTAAAAGTTGCCAAATTCTAGGAAGCTTTGTACCTGTTTTCTGGTGCATGGGGCTTCCAGTCTAGGACTGCATTCACTTTGGCTGGATCCATTTCCACTACTTTGTTTGACACTTGGTAGCCCAGGTAGTCTAGGCTGGTCTTGTGAAAGTTGCATTTTGACAGCTTCACATATAGCTTAGCCACGAGGAGCTTTTTCAAGACTTGGAGCACCAGTTTGATGTGCTCCTCTAGAATCTCAGTGAAGATGAGAATGTCATGTAGGTACATGAAAACTCCCTTGTACAGGTGATCATGTAGTACTTTGTTTATTAGTTGCATAAAGACCAAAGGGGCTCCCTGTAGCCTGAAGGACATTACTTTAAATTGGAAGCTGCCCAGGGGGCAGTTGAAGGCAGTCTTACACTCATCTCCCTCTTTTTTTTTTGTACCTGGTAGTATGCCTCTTGTATACTTTCCTTGGTGAACACTTTCTTCTTAGCTAGGTGGGCTAGCATGTCCTTCATCAGGGGCAGGGGGTAGGTATTTTCCACAAACACAGTGTTAATACCACTAAAATCAATGCATAATCTCATTGATACACCTTTCTTCTCTTTGAAGGGGACGGGGCGGCTACACGGGATTTGGCTGGTTGCATGAACCCTCAGGCAAAATTGGTGCTGATGTATTCCCTTAATTCCTTCATCTCTCTTGGGGTCATGGAATACATCTTAGGTTTGGGTAGTTTAACCACTGGCACAAACTTTATGGTGCAGTCAGTAGATCTGTGAGGTGGGAGTGCATTGCATTCTTCCTTGCTAAATGCCTCCACTAGGTCCCAATACTCCCTAGGGACCTGGGGGCTTCCTGGGCACGCTTCTGCTGTGGTGGCTTTCTTGCTATTTTGCAGCTTGACTATTTCTTCCCCTGCAGGGTCAGAGGGGGGAAGGGGGCCTAGTCCCAATTTTACTTTCTGGTAGCCATCTTCCCAGCTGTCTTTCCAGAAGATGGAAAGTCCCAGGATGATTGCTTCGGGCATTTTTTGTGCCATCACAAATCAGATATGTTCCCAGTGGCAGCCCATTTCTAAGCACACCAGCTCAGTGATCAAAGTGGCCAGTGTCCCCCCGATTAGTCTCTTGTTCAAAGCGTATGAGATTGGCTGGGAGCTGTGTCTGGATACCTAGCTTTTGGCAGAGGGGGAGGCTGATCAGGCAGCCAGTGCTGCCTGTGTCAATCATGGCATCTACTTCCCATTGGCGTCCTGTACTTGGCACCACCAGCCTCAATTTTATGGCAAAGGTATGGATGGGTTTTCTCACCATCAGGTCATCCTCGCTACCATCACTGCTGTCTCATGCAGTCAGTGGTGATGCATCTAGGGCCAGAGTTTCCTCCTCTCCTTGTGGAGGGAGGGAGACCTCAATGGCTTGGCGGATCTCCATGGCAGTCTTTTGGGCCTTGCCGGTCCAGGGGCTTTTGGCTGGGGAATGGGTGCCGGTGCCAGGCATTCCGATGTGTGATGGCCTTGCTGTCCACACCGAAAGCACTTGATTGGTGCCATTGAGATCCCCCTGGGTGGTTCCTCCACTTGTTCCAGTTTGAACAGAAACTTAAACACCCCATTAAAATTAAATGATTCACATTCTGTTGTGATTTAGCATTAAAGTTAAAAGAAATTATCATTCAACAATTTATTCCTTTAGAATCTGCTTCTATTATTATTATTATTATTATTATTATTATTATTATTATTATTATTATTATTATTATTATTATTATTACAACTGAACTATCTTACTTACAATTCTATTAAAAGTTTCTTTTGCTGTAGCTAAAACACCATACTGGAAGTTATATTTAATCAGTTATCTCTTCATGATTTATGAGACCTTTTTAGAATAATGGCTTTCTGGGATAGATAAAGCTTCCTATCTTGCAATTAATATTTATGTTTATATACATGGTCTCAAATTTGGCATTATTAAAATGCATTGTGCTATGTAAATGAGCTTACAAACCATACATATCCTCTGCTCTTTTATTAGAAGTATTCTGTTTATTTTTTCTTAAAATCATGTGAGTTCTACTTCTTGAACAAAAGGCTAATTTATCAGCATCGCATTCAGCGCAAAAATTACTCTGTATAAGGAATATATATTGTGTCTGTCCATCCACCCACCCCCTATCTATCTATCTATCTATCTATCTATCTATCTATCTATCTATCTATCTATCTAAATACATCTGGAAACAAAAAAAAATGCTTCCCTTTTATTGATAAATAACATAATGAGCATTGCATATTTTGTAAAATTCAATGATTCAAATAAATTATTTTTAATTTCCTATAAAACTTATGGCATAGTGTTATTTTTATAAGTAATTATTATAAATAGGTTTAGTGCAAGACAGAGGAATAGATTTCATTCTAAACCAAGTAATATTTTTGAGTTAATTACAGGTGTATTACAGCTGTATACAGGTGTATCCCTTTTTCAATACTTCTAAAGTCTGAAGCAATGTCTGTATTTCAGCAGGCAGAAAAGAGTATAATGAGTTGGCAATAAATACATTTCAGAATGAATGTAGAGAAATAGGAATGATTCTCCCATTCATATCTGAAATAAACTAATGGAACAATGCAAAAATAAGACCTATGGCATAACATTGCTGATTGCTTTTCCGCCCTAAGAATGAGGTTTTTTTTAATGTTATAAAGACATGGGTCTGGAATATTAAGAAGTACAGAGGTTAGCATGCATTTAAATTATATACAGGTAGTCCTCGACTTACAACAGTTCACTTTGTGACTGTTCAAAGTTACAACAGCACTATAAAATGTGATTTATGACCATTTTTCATGCTTACA
Source organism: Stegonotus admiraltiensis (assembly GCA_032468215.1). NCBI lineage: Eukaryota > Metazoa > Chordata > Lepidosauria > Squamata > Colubridae > Stegonotus > Stegonotus admiraltiensis. The sequence continues at coordinate 7,435 of JANHZT010574261.1, read as the reverse complement.
ACTGTTGCAGCATCCTATGATCATGTGATCAAAATCCAGCTGCTTAGCAAATGACTCGTATTTATGATGGTTGCAGTATTTCTGGGGTCATGTGATCACCTTTTGCCACCTACTGACAAGCGAAATCAATAGGGAAGCCAGACTCACTTAACAACAGTATTACTAACTTAACAACTGCAGTAATTCACTTAACAACTTTGCAAAATGGGGCAAAATTCACTTAACAAATATCTCACTTAGTAACAGAAATCTTGGGCTCAATTGTGGTCGTAAATCGAGGATTACTTGTAGATTATTTGTAATTTTGTCTGCATATTATGGTGCTACACTTATGTTCAAATTCTATCAAGTTGGACTGTAACAAACTGTCTAGTATATCATTTTGAGAAGACATGGTATTGTAGACAACATAGCCTCATGTTATTTTAAAATAATATTAGATGTCATTAAAGCAGAACATTGTTGGTGGATCTTCATATAGAAATAGCATCCAACAATCATGTCTCAAAGGTGTTTTTTCAAGAGGCAACTGGAGTTGTTGTTTTTTTTGTAAAGACATTTCGCTTCTCATCCAAGAAGCTTTGAGCTAAAGAAGCTTCTTGGATGAGAAGTGAAATAAGAAAGTCCAGATTCACATGCCTTAAGGGTTTGGAAGGCATTCATCATGAACTACATGGCTTGCTTCATCAGTGGGTCACATGGTCAGATTCTCCACCCTCCTTTTTCTTGTCCTCAAGCTCTTCCAGCTCTGGATGCTGCTCCCTTCATTGGCCATCATGGTTCCCTCAGGAGAGAGTTACTCCTTTGGTTCTTCCTTCCCAGTCTTCCTTTTTTCTGATGCTTATGGACCACCGGATGCTGATGAGTCTCCCAGGCTCCCAACCTCCTCCATCCATTTGGAAAGGTCCAGCCCAGGGGGAGACCTAGACAATGCTTCTTCCCAGCACTCAGCTTTCTCCTTCAGCCTACCTTACCTGCCTGCCTTGTACAGCCTCCAGCCTTCAGGAGCCAAATCCCGAGTGCCTGGCAGACCTGCCTGGCTTGATGTGGAAGGCATCCCACAGCTGCATCCATCTCATTGGTGAGCAACTGAATCTGCCTGCCGCCTGCCGCCTTGTAACTTCAATTGGGTAAGTGGCTGAGGTTTTTTTTTTCCTTTATGCTTTATTGTTTTTATTCATTTTCATATCTTTGTTTTTCCACTGTTGTGCAAACACAATTCTAGCAGCTGTTAACATGTGTAAAATTAAATATGTATTCCCTTTAAAATACCCAACAAAATATTTCTGGTTTTAAATCCATATCTTGCTTTACCTTTGCTTCTAACCATGATGACACTACTAACTCTTGAATAGCTATTTGACTTGTACTGACCTAAATACTCAACCCCAATCACATCCTGAAAAGACTGTACATTGTTGGGTGAAAACAGAGATCCCTTCTGTTACCTTTAGTCCTCAGCTTACAACCACAATCAAGTCCAAAGCACAATATTGTTTCTTTTCTTTTGCAGTAGTACCCTTTAACAGGATGAAAAAGTCACATAGTATGACCTCTTTCTTCACCAAGAGACCAAGACTGGAACAATCAGATACAACAGAATTGGACCCAAAACCATCAGAAGCACCACAAGCACCACTGCCACCACTTGAACATGGAGAAAGCAGCAAGTCAATCTCCTCAACTGAAAGTCTTCCTGATCTTCCAGACTGCTGGACATTACATCAATACAGCAGCTTTCAAGAGAAGTATGATGGTCTGGAAATTGCACACAAAAAGTTAGTTTGTAAGTACTGTGTGAACATGAGTTTGCATTCGAGAAAGGTGCTCATATTTCCAGAGAATGGAAACACTTCAAACATTCACCAGGTACTGAGTGGTCCCGTGGAATTTTCTAGAGTCAAGAATTTCCTGAACTTCAAAATGTTGTTCACCCTCTACCAAAATAGGGGGCAGAGCAGGGGTAATAGCTGGACAAAGATCAGTGGTGACTTCAGGCATCAATAAGCTACAATGGAAAATGGGATGGATTTGTCGTAATGACTTAGGGAGTTTTAATTCCATCATGACAGAGTTAATAATACGAACTATAGGGAAAGGCCCAATGTATTTAGGACCTAACTTTTTAGACTGCTGCAAAGATTTTAGAAACTTGGTGGAAAGGTAAACTTTGTCCCCCACATTATAAGGTTTAGGTTCTGTTTGTTTCTTGTCTGCTTGTGCTTTATAAGCAACCTTGACTTCATTCAAGGCTTTGTGGACCACTGGCCAAATGGGTTGCAAATGGCTGATCCACTGTTTCAAGGAGGATATATCTGGTTCATGTGAGGGTAACTCAGGCATAGCATTAAATTCCTGCCCTGTGGCCACTCTGAAAGGGGTAAAACCTGTTCTAGCATGAACTGCGTTATTATAGGCTACTTCTGCAAAAGGCAGTAGTTCGGTCCAGTTGACCTGCTGGTAATTAATAAAACAGCACAGGTACTGTTCCAGAATTGAGTTTGTTTATTCCATGGCCCTGTTTGTCTGCAGATGATGACTAGAACTAAGTCCCTGCTTGGTCCCAAGTAGATTCAAAAAAGCTTTCCAGAACTTAAAGGTAATTTGGATCCCCCTGTCCAAAATAATACATCATGGGGCCCCATGCAAGCAGTAAATATGGACCAAAAACAGTTTAGCCAAGGTTTTAGCTGCAAGAATCTTTTGGCATGGGATGAAATGAACCTGTTTTGAGACAAGATCTGTGACAACCCAGATCACTGTGTTTCCAGAACTCTTGGGCAATTCAACAATGAAATCCATGGAGATCTCTCTCCATTGTCCTGAAGGGTTGGCCACTGGCTGCAGTAGACCAGGGGTTTTTCCCTGCCTGCGTTTAGTGGCAGCGCAAATGGGGCAGCTTGCTACATAACTTTCTATGTCCTTTTTAAATGAGGGCCACCAGAATTGCCATTTCAGTAAATGTAATGTTTTTAAAAACCAATGTGACCAGCTAATTTGGAGTCATGACAATCTTGCATAGTTCTCAGCCTTTCCCTAGCTGGGACATACAGCTTATTTCCCACCCAAGCTAAGCCCTCTTTTATTATGAAAGTATGTTTATTGGCACTAAACCACTTGTCTGTGTCTAAGGTGGAGGAGTCATTCTTTGCTTGAAAGCGTGTGATGACCTTAGCTGCTAATTGGAAGGTTAGGATCATGGGCTTAATTACTTCCACCTTGACACTGTTGTATTGTGGTAGTCTGGACAAGGCATCTGCAAAAAAGTTTTTCCCTCCCAGTAAATACTTCAAAGTGAAATTAAAGCATTGGAAGTAGTGTGCCCACTGGACTTGTTTTGGAGACATGTTTCCATGGGGTTTTGAGTGCTTCCAAGTTCTTGTGGTCTGTCCATATTTGGAAAGGTGTTTTACTTCCTTCCAAGAAATGTCTCCAAGTTAGGAGTGCCCACCTAACTGCAAAAGTCTCCTTTTCTCATATTACCTATCTCTGTTCAGTTTCAGTTAACTTCCTAGAGGTATATGCACATGGTTTTAATTTGTCTTCTTCATTCTCTTGGACTCACCGACTGCCATATCACTGGCATCGGCCTGGATTACAAATGGTTTCTCTGATCCTGGGTGTTTTAATACACGTTCAGCCGAAAAAAGTTTTTTCAGTTTTTCAAATGCAGCTTGGCAGTCCATAGTCCAATTCAGTGGTTGGCTAGGTTTCAGTTTATCTACCCCCTTGGTTTTTAAAAGATTTGTAATCAGCAACACTATTTGGGCAAAAGAGGGGATAAACTGCCTATAAAGGTTAGCAAACCCCAGGAAGCTCTGCAAGTGTTTGTGAGTATGGGGGATTTCCCACTCAATGACTGCGCTGACTTTTGCAGGGTCCATTTCCACCCCCTGGTGAGAGATTCTGTAGCCTAGGTAATCTGTCTTATCTTGGTGAAAATCACATTTGGAGAGTTTGGCAAACAATTTAGCTGCCCTTAATTTCTTCAAAACCTCCCATACCAATTTAACATGTTGCGTCTTAGTTTTGGTATAAATCAATACATCATCAAGATAAACCAAAACTCACTTATACAAGTGCTCATGCAGCACCTCATTAATTAGCTGCATGAAAACAGTGGTAGCCCCTTGGAGTCCAAATGGCAAAATCTTGAACTGAAAACATCCTAGTGGACAATTAAACACTGTTGTCAGTCCTGGAAGCCATCTTTCACTTTGCATCTTCAGGACTGCCACATTTAGTGCTGTGGGAAACTGGGAGGGGAGATTATATGGAGTGAAATGATATCTAGCCATAATAACATGCTTTTCTTTGAGAGTCAAGGACATCTTGCCCTGCACCTGGAGTGGTGTTACTGGGAGGCATCTCCAGTTGGGACAGTGCATTGATTGGACCATGCGATGGACATGTGGGTGCTGGGGCAGGGAATTGGACTTCTTTTCTCTGGGGAAAACCTGGAAGCTTTCAGATTTGGGTTTTCCCAGATGTGCCAATATGACATCTCTAATAAAATGGAACTTGAAGGAACTTTTAGTCTCAGAGTCTTCTTTCATTAGGGGTGTTACTTGGAACCCTGACTTTAACCCGAATCTCCTTTAAAACTTCAACCAGCTCCCTGAACTCCAGGGTGCTGTCTGGGGTCATTAGTCCTGAGAGCCGATCTGACATCAGGCATTGTGAAGACACAGGGAAGATGGAGGAAGACAAGCCGGCCACTGAGGGAACTACAGAACTAGTTTGATGGTCCACATTGAGACCCTCTACTCCCCTTCCAAAGCTGTAGTGAAGCAGCAGCTGAGGCCTCTGAAGTGGAGCAGCAACAGGGTGCTTGGCCCAAAGAGCTGGTGCCTTGGTAAACCACTCAACTTGGACCATTCTCTATAGGATGAAGCCACAGGAGTCATGCTGCCCCAGGAAATGTTGACTGGGGTGATGTTGTGGGAACAGCAGATGGGAACAAGCCAAGCTAAGCAGACCCAAGTCCTCGAATGGAGAGCATCGGGATTGGCTAGTCTCAGCGACTCCTGCAAATGGGACTTCCTGCAGCCATCAAGCAGCCAGTTGCTAGTGGGCCTACTGGAACAGGTTGGCCAGCTCAGCATGGGCAGCATCACCCAACCTCCTAATACTGGCCCAATTGGATGGACCGTGGCTCAGCCCATGTTCACCAGGGGGCCGCACTGAGCAAAGCATCAACCTTCTTTCACTTGGCACAGAGAGGATCACACCATAGCCTCACATGTCTTGCCCAGTCTACTGGAGTGACAGCCCCAGCTGGTATCAGAATGGTGCTGCTGCAAGGCCCGCTAAGCCAATCCAGCCCAGCAATACTAGGACCACAATTGGGACTGTTGGGACCCAGCACCCCAGCACAGCAGCTGGTCTTATTTATTTTATTTATTAGACTTCTATACCGCTTCGTAGTGCTTTATAGCCCTCTCTATGTGGTTTACAAAGTTAGCAAATAGCATATTGCATTTAGCATTAGCATATTGCCCCCAACAATCTGGGTCCTCATTTTACCTACCTTGGAAGGATTGAAGGCTGAGTCAACCTTGAGCCAGTGAGATTCAATTTGCTGAACTAGCAGTCAGCTGAAGTAGCTGCACTCTATCCACTGTGCCACCTCGGCTCAATAGTTTTCATGTTGCCTCTGACCAACTTCTACCCCAACCAGGGATGGGTACAATATCAAGCCCCCGCCCTGCAACCGACACTAGCCTGGCAGCCAGCGCCGATCCTGCCACCTGTCCTGGCCTCACCACCAGTACCGCTCCAGCTGCCACCACTGGCTCAACAACCCGCACCAACCCTGCAGCCAGTCCCACCAGCTGTTCCTCTTCCATGATTTAGACTGACATTTGAGGGGTCCCCAGGGAAGCTGGCCTACTTTCTCAATCAAGTCTGGTCCCACATTGATCACAATAACAGACCAATCGAGACTTGATTTCGACAATTGTAGATGGCATGAATGAAGGAGAAGCAGTGGAGTGGATAGCTGAACCACATGATGAGGGGGCCCCAGAGCTAAATGATGAGGATGACTTTGTCCAACTGCTCCAAAGTCAGTTCAAAGACACAGCTCACCAAATAGAAGCTGAAGCCCAGATCAAAGCCTTGAAGCAAGCACACTTGCCTCCCAGGGAATCAGTGTGGAGTTCCGAAGACTGGCCAGGAGGCTGAGGGACTGGTCTGAATGCCTCCTCATTTACCACTTCAAAGAGGCCCTTGACCCAGACCTCAGACAAGCATGTGGCATCAGGGGTCTTCTGGAGCATATACAAGCCTGGTACAACACGGCAATAGCCATTGACCTGGAAACCCACCTCCATAGAAAACCAACTGCAGAGAAACCAGCAAGAAGACCCCTGGGCCACTGAACCCTGGCTAAGGTACCTGATGTGCTGACACAAACACTGTCTGGGCTGGTCAGGTGCTATCTGTGTGGCTAGCATGGGCACAGGGCATCCAAATGCCAGGCCACTGCCCCAACCCCTCAAGTCCAGACCACTTCCACACCCTGGGCAAGAAGAACCTGCAGAAGCCACTGGATAAACAGCAGGCTGTTGAGGTTCCTCTCCTTCCAACTGGGGACAAGGGAAGTCCAGCCACAGAAACCCCTCCAGGCTCCGCCAAGGGGAGCAGTGGCGATGATAGCCCAATGATAAGTGGAGCCATCCACCCTTTCATTATCAAAACCCAGAGTGTATTGCCAGAAATGGCGGCCCAGGGGGAAGTAGAAGCCATCAAAAACACAGGCTGCACCAGATGCCTGACCAGCCTCCCAATAGTCCAACAGCTAGGGATAGGCACAAGACCCCTGGCATGCCCCATTCATTTTGAGACAGTCAGAGGGATGTTAATAGGTGGATCCCCTGCCACATTGGCCACAGAACTTGTTAGGTTGAAGATGGGCCACAACTGAGAACTCATCCGATTTGTCATAGCTCCAAAAATGACTGAATCAATCATGCTGGGCCTTGCGTGGTTAGGCAAGTGGGGCCCAACCATCACATGGGAGGACAGCTACCGAAAACTAAGGATAAACATCGGACCACTACCTCCCATCAAGCCAGACCATTGCCAAAAGGCCACAAACTCCAGCAGCCTTAGGAAGCCCAAAACCACAGCCCCCACCACAGATGAGCTACCTGGCAGCCCACAGGTACACACTATATGAAAGTCCCGAAATGGTTCTCCTTGACAGAGGCTATGATATATCCAAATTTAATAGGTTATAACAAAATGTTTAAGTATAAAGATATATTGGATAGTGCCGGAAATTTGAAAACAAATGAAACATTGAGGGGTCAAGGTATTAAAATCGACTGGTGGCCCTACCTCCAAATTAAATTCAGATATCAAAAGGATAAAGAGAACCTGGGAATAGAGACTGGAACAAATGGGCTAGATAAAATATTGCTTGGGACAG
>JANHZT010571555.1:0-12989 GCA_032468215.1 Stegonotus admiraltiensis | reverse complement strand
TCAACTACATAGGCTAGTTTTGTGGCCGCTCAAGAAATAGTCAGGCACGGGAAGGGTTTTGTGGCTCCCGGTGTTTTTTTTTTTCTGTGGGAAACGGGTCCAAATGGCTCTTTGAGTGTTTAAGGTTGCAGACCCCTGTTCTGGGCCATTCCTCCTTCCTTGGTGGGACTCCGGTTGATCCTTTGCCCTTTACGTTCCCCCCTCTCTCTGCAGCTACCTGTTGGAGCACCTCTCTCCAGAGAACTGCTTGAGCATCTACCAGCTGGGCTACTCACACAATGACCCTGCGCTCTTCCAGGAGGCCAAGAGCCTGGTGCATGCCCACTTCAAGCGCCTGTCCCAAGAGGCGCCCACTTTCCTGGACCTCAACCCCAGCACCTTGGAGAGCATCCTGGCTTCCGACAATCTGCTAGTCTCCTCTGAGCTGCTGGTCTACCGGGCTGCGTGGCGCTGGGTGCAAGCCCAGAGCTCCCTCCGCCTACCTTTCCTGGCCCGCCTGCTAGCCCAGGTGCGCTTCCCGCTGCTCACCCCGGAAGAGCTGCGCCAGGTACAAACTGAGCTTCTGCAGCGGCCCAAGGAGCTGCGTCCACGCTGGAGGCGCCTGAACCGGCAGGAGCGGCTGGCCCAGTGCGGGGGTCTCCGGCGAGGCATGTTTAACACCTGTATTGTGTGTGTGGATCTTTTCAACCTGGAGGGACCCGAGCTGCGCACCAAGGATTTCCAGGTGGGCTGCTACGACCCTCAAGCGGGCCTTTGGGAGAAGCTGCCGCTACTGGAAAGGCTCTATTGCGCGCGATGCGTGGCGCTACGTGACCGGCTTTTTGTCACGGGCGGCGTCCACACAGACGATACCTACTCAGACATGCTGCACGAGTACAGCTCACTGCGGGGCCGCTGGAGTCGGCTGGCACCCATGTCGGTGGCGCGGGCCTCCCACGGCTTCCTCACGTGGGGTGGCCGCCTCTTCGCACTGGGTGGCTGGCGCAACTTCGAGGACTATCTTGACTCGGCCGAGAGTTATGACCTAACCGAGCAGCGCTGGGTGCGCATAGCCCGCCTGCCGCTGCCGCTCAGCCACTTTGCATCGGCCGCGCTGCGTGGTCGCCTGTACCTGGTGGGAGGCGCAACGGAGGCGGTGGGCGCATGGTACGCATCGCGTAAGGTGCTCATCTACCAGGTGGGTGCCAACCAGTGGACCCAAGCCTTCCTCAGCAGCGGGGGCTACTGGGCAGGTGCCGTGGCCATGAATGAGGGCATCTACGTTGTGGGTGGCTATTTCCGTGGACGCACGCGGCACCACCAGCCCACGCGTGACCGGCGGTCAGATTCGGATGGGCTGCGCTGCACCCGACGCTGCTTTTTCCTGGGCGCTGACGGGCGTGTGGATCGTCGTGTGGCTGTGCCACCTTTGCCCGTGGAGCTGGCTGGCGCGGGCGTGGTGCGCTGGAAGCAGCGGATCTACGTTTTGGGCGGAGAGAATGTGGCGCTGGGGCGGCGGGCGGTGGGTGAGAACGAGGAGGAATACTACAATACCGTCTACTACTGGGAGCAGGGTGCCCCCCGCTGGATCCGCTGCCAGGAGCGGCTGCCCTTTGCCAACTGGGGGGTCAGCGGCTTCGGCTGTGCTGCGGTCAAACTGCCCAAGAAGCCGATCCTGGAGTTGTTTCGCAAGACTGCCGTGGCCCTTACCGGCCTGGAGGGGCCCGCCTGCTGAGAGGGGCCCCTGCCTCGCCCCCCCTCTTTCTTTTTTTCTCTTTTTTCTTTCATTCTCTCTTTCTTTTTCTCCTTCTCTTTTTCTCTCCTTTCTTTCTTGTCTTTCTCACACTCTTTCGTACTCTCTCCCCCCTCTCATTTTCTCTCTCTTCTTCTTTCTCTCCTCTCTTTTCGTTCTCTCTCCTACTACCTCTCTCTTCTTCTCTCTCTTTCATTCTCTCTCTCCACCTCTTTCTCGCTCTTTTTCTCCTTCTCTCTCTCTCTCTCACACACACACACACTCACACACACACCAGGCCACAACCGGGCAACCCCCTTGTCCCACCCAGAGTCTAGAAAGAAAAACTACTTCCTTGCCTACATTCATGTCTGCCTTTCATTCATGAGGGAGGGGCCCAGTGAGTATCTGGGCAAATAATATTCCTTTTTTTAATGTTTAAAATGTTTTCATAGTATAATTAGCAGATTAAGGACAATGGTATCAGTTAGTTATAGTAGGGTCTCCTGCTTGGGCAGAGGTATGGACCAGAAGACTTCCCAGGTCCCTTCCAGCTCTATTCTGATTGATTGATTGATTGATTGAAATGTTGTAGAGTCTCCTGCTTGAGCAGGGGTTGGACTAGAAGACTTCTAAAGTCCCTTTATGTCTGATGATTGATTGATTGATTGATTGATTGATTGAACTGGTCTAGGGCTGTGATGGCAAACCTATGGCACGCGTGCCGGAAGTGGCACGTAGAGCCATCTCTCTGGGCCCGCCAGCCGTCGCCCATTGCTCTTCCAGTTTCCATCATGCACACACGTGCTGGTCACTGGTGTTCCAGTTTCAGCATGCCAGTCAGCTGGTCTTTGCACACACAGGAGCACCAGAAACCGGAAGCTCAGCGCCCTGGCGTGAGCATACGTGCCAGAAACCAGTGCTCCTGCACACGTGAAGACCAGCTAGCCGGTGAGCACGTGTGTGTGTGTGAAAAACTGGAAGACCAAGTGACCGGTGCACATGTGCACAGTGGAAGCCAGAAGCTTAACTTCCCAGTGGTGCATGTGTGCTGGAGAGCTATTTCCGGCATGCGAGCTCCTGTTTTGGCACTTGGTGCCGAAAAAGTTCACCAACACTGGTCTCGGGTCTCCTGCCTGAGCAGTGGGTTGGACTAGAAGGCCTCCCAGGTCCCTTCCAACTCTGTCCTGATTCAAACTGATTCAAAGATGAAGAACCTCCATGGACCTCTTTCATCCGACAACTTGACCAGAATCAGCCATCCATTCCCACAGGAGGGACCCCACGCACCCCACCCACCTTAGACCGTGCCTTCCATCGCCACTCACATTTATTGAAAAGGAATGAAAAACAGCGACTTAACGTCTGAGGTCCCCAAACGACGCAAAGTTCTAGCCGATGGTAAGTCGAGGTCTTCAAAAGATGTCAGGTGAGAGCACCACCATCTTCGGGGTGGGATGTTGCGAACCTGCTGGGATTTGGTGCTTTGGAGACATCTGAAAGTCAATCTATGGGAAAGCTGAATAGTTCTGTGGTCCATGGTCTTTGTAGTAACCTTGATAAGCTACCGGGCAAAGGCCCACAGAAGCCAGTGGCGATTTCTACATCATTACAGTGGAATTTATTGATAATCCCTGCCTGATGTTCACGCATGAACAGGTTGGTGGGAAGGAGCTATGATTTGACGACCGCCGACACAATAACCACCGAAGTCACTTGGAAGAGTTGGAGAATGTGAGGCTTGGGCCTCAACAGAGTCGCGCAACCAAATCTGCTGATGCCTTCTCGCAGCACGGGGATTTCGGCACTGGCCCGGTGCCAGCGGGACTCACCCGGCTGCCAGTGGTAGATCGCTTTGTATCGCTGGGACAGATCTTCTCCGCCCAACACGTAGATCCGCTTGCTGCAGTGAACCACCGCTGCGTTGGCCAAACCTCGCCGCAGCTTAGGAACAGCCACGTTGCAATTCACCTTGCCAGATTCGTTGACGAAGAAGCATTTTCGGGTGCTGTGGCGGTTCTCAGGCACCAGGGCCCTCTCCTGCCAATCCTCGTTCTTCTTCTCAGTGTAACCCCCAATGACGTAGATGCCATTCTTGTCAGCCACGGCGCCCGCGGCAAAGAAGCCCGTCACCAGCGGGACTTGTGTCCATGTGTTGGAAGCTATCCCGTAGATCAAGATTCCCTTGTGGAACAGCCAGTGGTTGGAGACCCCGGTAGTGCCTCCGAGGAGATACACCTTCTCCCGCAACACGCTGGAAGCTGGGTGGCTCAGGGCAAAGGGCAACTTGGCCATCGGAGTCCAGATCCCCGTTTCGAGGTCAAGGGTCTCAGCCAGGTTTAGGAAAGTCTGGAATCTGCGCCAGCCTCCCATGGCATAGAGTTTTTGACTGTTGAACACGAAGCCATGGGCCGCCCGGGGCACAGTCATGGCCCGGAGCTGCAGCCACTGGTTGGTGAAGGCATCAAATTCATAGACGGCATTGGAGTACGCGTTTTTGTAGACGCCTCCTGAGACGTAGACCTTGTCTCTGTTGGAGGTACAGCATGCGTGGGTCAATGATTGTAAGCTGGGAAGTTTCTCCCAGACTTCGGCCTGTGGCTCGTAGCAGCTCACATGGCCCTCTTCGCTCTCCAGCTGTTGATACTCGCACATCTGAGTGTCGATGCAGAAAATGTGAGGCTTGTACATGCCTTGGCGCAGCCCGCCACTTTCTTCTAACCTTTCTGGGCCATCCATGACTTTCCGTTCGAGTTCAAGGTCGTCCCATCTCTCCAGATCTTCCTGGAGTACGTCTTGTTCCTCGGGACCGAAGAGGGGGAAACGGATGTGCTCCAGAAGCTGCCCGAGGAAAGGGCTGCGTTTGCTGGGCTCGCTCTGCACCCACCGCCGTATCGCCTGGTAGACCTTGAGCTCGGAAGCCACGTTGAGGTTATCGGAGGCAATGACGGTGGCGAGATCGCCAAAGTCCAGCTGGAGGAAATTGTCCCCTTCGAGCGTCCGCTCAAAATTCCTGATCAGGAGCTGGAGAACAGCGTGGAGGAGAGGCTGGCTGTGGTGCACCTGAGCTAAGGAATACATCTCAAAGCAGTTCTGGACGGAGAGATGGGTCACCAGGAACCTAGAAAGGAGAGAGATGGAAGGGGGACAGCTGTTTGATCTTCAAAGATAAGCAAAAAAGGGGCAAGGTATTTTTGGTGGAAGAATGAAGAGAGCCACTGAAGACAAGATTTGTAGCGCAGGACTAAATTGAAGGGTCCCTGGTGCCCTCTGAGCTTGGTGGTTTTTGTGTGGACGTTTCATGACCCAGCTCGGTTACATCATCAGTGCTTGAAGGGGGTGGGGTTGGAGGAGGTGGAGGAGGTGGAGGAGGAGGAGGAGGAGGAGGAGGAAGAAGAAGGAGGAGGAGGAGGAGGAGGACTACTGTGTGTTCTTGGGCCTCTCTGAGCCTGGTGGTTTTCTTGCAGATGTTTCACAACCCAACTAGGAAACGTCATCAATGCTAGAAGGGAGAGGGGTTTGCAGAGAGGGGGAGGAGGAGGAGGAGGAGGAGGAGGAGGAGGAGGAGGAGGACTGTGAGGTCCTTGCTGCTCGCAAACTTAATGTTTTCGTGCAGACGTTTCCTGACCCAACTAGGGAACATCATCAGTGTTAGAAGGGAATGAGGGTTTGAGGTGAGGAGGAGGAGAAGGAAGGGAGAGAGGGAGGTCTAGGAAGTCCTTGGTGCTCTCTGAGCTTGGTGGTTTTCCTGTAGACGTTTCATGACCCAACTAGGGAACATCATCAGTGCATCACTGATGTTATCTAGCTTGGTCATGAAATGTTGCCCCAAGGACCTCACATACTTAAAATTCCTTCCTCCTCCTATTTTCCCCACAACAACAACAACCCTTTGAGGCGGATTGGGCTGAGAGAGACGGACTGGTCCAAATTCACCCAGCTAGTTTTCATGCCTAAGGCAGGACTAGAATTCCCCATCTCCGGGTGAGCTGCTCTAAGTTACCCAGCTGACATTCATGCCTAAGGTGGGACTAGAACTCACAAAGTCCTGGTTTCCAGCCTGGTTTCTTTAACCCGCTAAAAATGAAAGCCCTTTTAGCTTTTTAACCGATTGGCTAGTTTTCCTAAGTGCATTCAGGAGAAAGCAAAACCTTCGTTCGAGTCTTGCCAGTTCCGTCTCGCCTTCATCTCTGCGGCTCTCCCATTCGCGTGCACGCGCGCCTTGGGGTGGCTGGGATGGGAGACCACCAAGAGATCTTAGGGATGAGTTCAAACCAGCCCGCGACGCCCTTGGCACAACCGTAAGGGAACATCTGGAAAACCTACCTGCAGCAGACCGTTTCCAAGGGGATGATCTGCAGCTGGCTGGCTCCAGTGAAGAGTGACGGAGCCAGCTCGGGAGTGAGTGCGAGTTCTTCCGTGTAGATGTATTTCAGGATGTTCTGCATGAGGGACGGAGACACATTCTCCAGCTGGACCTCTGACCCTTCCAGGTTTTTCCCACCTTGGACGAAGACATCCCGGAAATATGGACTCACGGCTGCCAGCAAGGCCCTGCAACGAGAGGCAGATAGATGTCTACGCAGGAGATAAGACACGTGTGGCATTGACGTGTGTCGTGGTCTCTAGCGCTAATCCCCAGAACGACGTCCCGGCGAGCTTAACTAAATTAATTGAAGAAGCTTTTTAGATTAAACCATTCCTCTTTTTGGGGGGCGGGGGATCAATTTTCGGAATGTAGGATCATCTCCTGACCTTGCCATTACAGCGTGTTTCGCACACCCGGAATATTACCCCAAAATTGTAGAAAATAACAGAATTATCAGCGTTGGAAGGGATCTTGGAGGTCGGTCTTCTAGTCCGGCCTCCTGATTATTCAGTGGTTGGATTCAGTGGCAAGGCCGGAGCTGGGGAGTAGCGCATTATCCCCGATCCGGCAGAGACGGGCGGCGAGCGGGCGGCAGCTCCAGGGCAAGGCTGGAGCCAGGGAATGCTGTGTCCCTGGGCCCCGACCTGAGGTGAAGGGTGAGTGGGCGGCATGCTTAGCTTTGGTGAGCAGAGGAGGTGAGGTGCAGAGGCAAGGCACGGAGATTAGCTGGACTGCGTGGCGAAGGGAAGATAATATATAGGGCAGGGTGGGGCAGGGCGAGCGGGACTAGCTGGTGATCGATTTTACCGGTTTTCCGAACTGTGCAAAATCATACCAACCGGTTCTTCCAAACCAGTCCGAACCGGCTGAATTCCACTCCTGATCTTATTCCATTCTAGATAAATAATTGTCCAGTTTCTTCTTGAAAACCTCCAGGGATGGGACACCCACAACTTAACAACTATAGCTGCAGTGAGTCGCTTAACGACCGTGGCAAGAAAGGTCATAAAATAGAGCCAAACTCACTTCACTGTCTGTCGCACTTAGCGAGTGGAAATTTTTGGAGTCCGTTACGGTCAATTTACGACCACAATTGTGCCTGAAATTTGGGTTGCTAAGTGAGAAATTTTATGACTTCTCTCGCCGCATCCCTCCAGCTGTTAACATTCGTCGCATGGTTGTTAAGCGAATAGCTCCAGGGACACTGGAACCATCGTAAATGTGAGTCAATGGCCAAACCTCTGAATGTAAATCACATGACCGTGCGGGGATGCTGGAACGGTCGTAAGTGTGAAAAATGATCCTGAGTCCCTTTCTTTCAGCGATGATGTACCTTCGAACGGTCACTAAACGAATTGTCGTAAGTTGAGGACTACCTGTCTACTTCAGCTAGTCCTCAGGTTGTGACTGTTCGTTCAGCAAGCGTCCGAAGTTACGACGGGGCGGAAAGAACCTGGTTTTAGAAGTTTGATAAGGCTTTTTGATAAGGTTAATATGAAATTTGGGGAATCTCTGGAATTGGGGATGAAGCATGAGAGCATGGATGGCCCCCAAAGGGGCACCTGTGAGTGTCAGGATTCTGATGGATGCCCTAATTAAATCATGAGCCTCGAGCCAAGCTTCAAAAGAAACTCAGTTATTTATTAGGAGCTCCGTGTCAGCACATACCCAAATGAAGCCAACTCTGACCCCATGTAATTTACAGCCCTAATCATGACCCTGTTCCCACCACCACCCCTGCAGGGTGTGCCATCAATCACATTCGTCAACAGAGCAATTTTGCGGGTTGTAGAGATCACTCCCCTCTGGCTGCTGTGGGTAACCCTGGGAGACAGCCTTGAGAAAAATATGCCTGGAATGTGCTCCTGTCTTTGGCTGCCATGTTGCTTCTTCGGTTTTCCCATCTCCCTTGCCTACAGCAACTCGAGATGCTTTGCAAGTTGACAGTCAGACCCTTACCTGTGGCAAGGAAACCTCTGTCCATCGGCCACCAGCGTGACATCACAAAGCAGCTCCCCTTGGTACATCTCGGTCAATCCTGGCTCCGAGAAGAGGAGACAGGCTCAGGTTAAGACTCAACATTTTCCCACGTTCTATCCCAAGCTCCAAATTCTTGAGCAATGGCAAAAAATGTAAAAACTCATATTTTTTTCCCCTGAATATGACAAAGTCTCCTTTTCGAAAACTCTTGTTTGCGTGTTAAGAACAGGTCATCCCGGACTTACGACGGTTCATTTAGCGACCATTCAAAGTTACAATGGCACTGGATTAAGCGACTTACGGCTGTTTTTCAGGCTTACGACCTTTGTAGCATTCTCTGCAGTCACGCAATCAAAATTCAGATGCTTAGCCACTGACTCGTATTTATGACGGTCGCAGCGTCCTTGCCGGGTTCACGTGATCCTCTTTTGCGACCTTCCCGGCAAGCAAAAGTCGATGGGGAACCCAGATTCGTTTAACAACCGTGTTCCTCATTTAACAACTGCAGGGATTCACTTAACAAGCATGGCAAAAAAGGTCATAAGATGCAGCAAAATAGCCATCTTGCTTAGCGACAGAAATGTGCAGTCGTAAGTCGAGGACTAGCTGTACTAAGCATCGGGTTTCTAAGAACGGTAAGCATCAGGTTTCCTTCCCTTAGGCTTCAATTCCCAGAATTCCCCATGGCTGGCTGGCCGGCCTGGGGAATTCTGGGAGTTGAAGTCCACCTGTCTTAATGGTTGAGAAACACTGCTCTAGAGAAATCCAGAGGAAATTGTCATTTATTCCTGAAGAATATATTTAAAAAAGCAACAAAAAAACCCAACAAAACTCACTTTTTCGGAGGGAGAAACTTTCTAAGAATTTAGATTTCAGCACTAAAATTTCTTCGTTCTTCTGCGGAAACTTTTAACACACTTCAAATTAACGATCCACAATAAAAATTATCTTGGTTGGCCTGCTATATCTCACCCGTTTGCAATTTGGAATAGATCTAAAATACACTCATTCTGGGTACATTTACTATAATAGGTAAAGGTAAAGGTTCCCCTCGCACATAGGTGCTAGTCATTCCTGACTCTAGGGGGCGGTGCTCACCTCCGTTTCAAAGCCGAAGAGCCAGCGCTGTCCGAAGACGACTCCGTGGTCATGTGGCCAGCATGATTAAGAGCCAAAGGCACACGGAACGCTGTTCCTTTCCCACCAAAGTTAGTACCTATTTTTCTACTTGCATTTTTTACGGGCTTTCGAACTGCTAGGTTGGCAGAAGCTGGGACAAAACACGGGAGCTCACCCTGTTACGCGGCGCCAGGGATTCGAACCGCTGAACTGCCGACCTTTCGATCGACGAGCTCAGTGTCTTAGCCACTGAGCCACGGCATCCCTTTTACTATAATAGCAAGCCATAAACGTAAGATTTCCAGACCACGACGACCAGATTCACAAAATACAAATGAAGCTACTCCTGGGAATGGTGGCGTGAATCCTTCAAAGTTGGGACAGCTGTAGTAGGAGGTCTTTTGAAGCTCTTACCTTCTTTCAAACCAAGAGATCTTGGTTTAAGCTTGGTGATCTGTCCCCTTTTCTGGCTGGTAGTCATCGTGAGCTATCAAACAAAGAACGGAAGAAGTTTGTAGCTAGTGTAGGAGGGAGTGAAAGGTTGACGGTTGCATCAACACGATCTAGAGAACCTCTGAGTTGATGGCCCTCCATCTTTTAGTACTTCTCCAGGGTGGTGTAGTAGTATATAGGCAGAAGTGTTGAACTTAAGGTTGAGGTCCTGTCTAATAGGTCTTCCTTGTTCTTCCTTCTTCTAGTCCAATGTTCTCAACCTTGGCCACCTGAAGATGTGTGGACTTCTGGAAGTTGTCTAGAAGTTGAATGTCCACATGTCTTTAGGTGGCCAAGGTTGAGAACATTGGTCTAGAAGAAGGAAGGAAGAACAAGGAAGACCAAACAACTGTGGAAGTTGAAGTTGTGTGAAGACCTGAAGACGTGTGGACTTCAACTGTGGAAGTTGAAGTCCACACATCTTTAGGTAGCCAAAGTTGAGAACATTGGAGTAGAAGGAGGAAGGAAGAATAAGGAAGACCTACTACTACTCTGGAAGTTGAAGTTGTGTGAAGACCTGAAGATGTGTGGACTTCAACTCTGGAAGTTGAACATCCACACATCTTTAGGTAGCCAAGGTTGAGAACATTGGACCAGAAGAAGGAAGGAAGAACAAGAAAGGCCTATACTACTCTAGACGTTGTGTGAAGACCTGAAGACATGTGGACTTCAGCTATGGAAGTCCACCCATCTTGAGGTGGCCAAGTTTGAGAAACACTGCTCTCATCCTTCAATGTTCTTGGAGTCATTTTTGATGGTTAAAGTAACTTCTAGGATGGAGTAATGTTGAGGGGGTAGGAAATATAAGGACATTGGCCAAGCTGCCCTCTGTAACTTTTATTGTTTTATTAATGGGTGCGGTTTTCTTACCTCGGATGATACAGTAGCCCGGAGTTATAAAAAGTGTTGGGAAAAAAATGTCACTCTATCCTGGACCCATCAGTCTGGGCCAGTGCGATGCCCTGTGAGCCTGGCAGAGTTGCCCCCTGGCCCTCTGCTCCTTGGGGCTGCTTCTCCAGAGTCTTCTGGTACCTTCTGCCATCCCTGAAGGCCAAGAAGCTCTGTCCTCAGGGAAGACCGAGCTTTCAGCCTCTCTGGATACACAGCCATTGTGATGTCACATCCACACCCTGATCTCTGTGCAGAGAAAAGGCAATTGACAGGCTAGAGCGGAATCTGATTTTTTTTTCCTCCAGGGAGAGCCCTGGGTGGGCAGAGAGATCCCCGGGGTCAGCTTCTTAGAAGATCCTAGCCGTTCTTTGTAGATTTCTTGGCCATGCTTTGAATCAGTTGCCGGTCATTTCCTGCCGGGGCCCCGGGGAAATGGAGAAGCAAGGATTTTTAAGAGGAATTCTTTCCGTTCCGTTTTGAAATTTGCTTTGGATAAACATTAAACGAGATGCATTTATGTTTTCTTTACCCTGGTTTAATTTCACTCAATGAAACAATCCTGAGACAGGCCCAGGGTTTAAAAACCAAAACAATTGTTCCAAACCCAGGTAGTCCTTGACTTAACAACATTTCATTTAGTGACCGGCACTGTTACAACGGCACTGAAAAAAAGGACTTCGGACCATTTTTTCACACTTATGACCATTGCAGCATTCTCCATGTGATCAAAATTGAGACACTTGGAAACTGGTTCATATTCATGACGGTTGCAGTGTCCCAGGGGGTCAAATTTTGCGACCTTCTACCAGGCAAAGTCAACAGGGGAAGCCATATTCACTTAACAACTGGATGACTGATTTACCAACGGCAGGGATTCACTTAGCACTTAGTGGCAAGAAAGTTGGTAAAATGGGGCAGAACTCGCTTAGCCAATGTCTCGCTTAGCAACAGGAATTTTGGGCTTCATTTTTGGTCGTAAGTCAAGGACTAGCTGTAAAATGCAGAGGGATGCATCCGGCTGGTTTTCACCTTTGTAAAATGCCCAGAATAACAAGGAAAGTTGCTTCAGGGGCAAGGAATTAAATATTAAATGGGGGATAGATTTAATTGCAACAGGTAAAATGCCCTGACGCCCTGCTGTAGCCAAACCTTTTACGCCAGAGAGTGAACTTCAACTCCCAGAATTCCCCAGCCAGCATGCTTTAAGAGGTGAAGACTTCAACTCCCAGAATTCCCCAGCCAGCATGCTTTAGGAGGTGGGGACTTCAACTCCCAGAATCCCCCACTTCGAAAGACTGAATGAGAGAACCGAGCCCCCCAAACCACATCCGAGACTAAGATTTGTTCCATGCTTTATTATATTATTATTATTGTATTCTCAGCCAGCAATAACAGAACAAAAAGTCATTTATTTCTTCCACGAAGGAGCAGATCTTTAGCTGGAGGCGGCAGAAATCGGCTGCAATCTTCATGGCGAGCCCTTCTTCTCGTCTTTCTGATCCCCCCCTTAAAGACAAAAATAGAAAAATTAAAACAGACATTCCAACCTTTATCAATCCTTCCATTCCCCACCCTTCAGCCAGAACTTAAGGAAGAGAAAAAAAACAGAAAGTCCAGTTGCTTCTTGAAAAAAAAAAACCCACCCCCTTTGGGACAACCATGACTCGGAGGATGGAGAATCTCCATAAATATTTCTTAATATGTATAGGTACGAGGGCGAGTTTACCTGAGCAAAAAGAGTGTGGACACACAAACCGGACTTTGTAATCATGGCATAAACCTCTTTTCCCCTGGTCGGCATGGATACAAGCGAACCCGTTGATTGGATCATTCCTAAAAATGGGAGAAGAACCCTCAGCAAACAGGCAATCCTCCATTTACGACTACCGGTTCCGTCACTCAGTGAGAGCATCGTTAAGTGAGTTTTTAACTAGCTCTCTCGCCACTCTCTTTGTTAAGGGAATCCGGCTTCCTCGCGTGTCGGAAGTTCGCAAAAGGCGATCACGTGACTCCGGGACTCTGCAGCCATCATAAATCATAAGTCCTCGAATCGCGTCCACAATTGAGCCCAACTTTTCTGTTGTTGAGTGAGACATTTGTTAAGGGAGCTTTGCCCCCATTTTGCGACTTTCACTGCAACTAGCAGTGTTATAACTGGCAATGAGTAGAGTGGATTCCGCCTCCTCTCTGTCTCCACCCCTTCTCTTTCCTTCCTTCTTCATCTCTTCTTTCTCCACCACTACTGCTTCTTCTTCTCTTTCTCTCCTTCTCCTTCTCCTTCTCCTCCTCTTTCTCTTTCTCCTCCTCCACTACTGCTTCTTCTTCTTTCTCTCCTTCTCCTCCTCTTTCTCTTTCTCCTCCTCCACTCTTCCTCCCTTTCCTCCTCTTCCACTCTTCTTCTTCCTCCTCCTCCTCTCCTCCTCCTCT
>JANHZT010568594.1:0-13004 GCA_032468215.1 Stegonotus admiraltiensis | reverse complement strand
TGTTCTTCAAGGGGAGCCCCATGTAGAGAGTGTTACAGTAGTCCAGGCGGGAAGTGACGAGGGCATGAGTGACTGTGTACAGGGAGTCCCGATCTAGATAGGGCTGCAACTGGCAAATCAGGCGAACCCACTAGAAAGCCCCCTTGGTCACAGCCACCACATGGTCTTCCAGGGATAGCTGTGTGTCCAGGAGGATGCCCAAGTTGTGAACCCCTGGGGGCCAATGATTCACCCCCAATAGTCAATGATGGCAACAGCTGACTATATCAGAGCGCCAGGAGCCACAGCCACTCGGTCTTGGAGGGGTTGAGCCTGAGCCTGTTTCTCCCCATCCAGTTCCGCACAGCTTCCAGACATTGGGACATCACAGCAAGGGCATCATTGGGGTAGTCCGGGGTGGAAATGTACAGCTGAGTGTCATCAGCGTACTGATGGAAACTCACCCCAAAGCCATTGATGATCTCCCCCAGCGGTTTCACATAAATGTTGCACAGGAGGGGTGAGAGGACTGACCCTTACGGCACCCCACATATGCCTTACAGATGCATGCCTTCATCCATCGGCTGATGGTGGAGGAGGAAACTTTCTTGCCCAACAAAGCCTGAAGGAAAGAAACAAAGAGGGCTTTGGATCAATGAAAGGGCACAGTTCGTCTGATGTACCTGCGAAGGGCCCTCCTAACATCCAAGGTATGCCACTGTTCCTCTAACTGATGTCTAGGATTTGGGCAGAAGTCTTGAAGAACGAGTTCTTGAGCACAATGATATAGGGAGTTTACCTTGGGCAGAAAGGAGGGGTCCATCCGCAGGACCACCCAATTCAAATGAAAGACGCACAGATCGTCTCTCACAGACAGGGCTGCAAGCTCAGAAATTTGGCATGTTGACGTTATTGTCACCAAGAAGACAACTTTGAGCGTCAGGATACAAAGGCCAATAGACCCCAGTGGTTCGAAGGGGGATGATGTAAGTGCCTGAAGCACTAGGGAAAGGTCCCATGCAGGATAGCGGTGGACTACGGGAGGCTGTAGGTTGGTAGCCCCTTTTAGGAAACTCCAAATTCTCGAGTTGTGCAACAGGGATCACTCGTTGCCCTTGGACAAGACAGTGTGCAAGGCCACCACTTGTCTGCATAGCGTGTTTTTGTCGAACCCTGCTTGTAAGAATTCCAGAACATCAGAGACCAATGCTGTAGTCTGGTCTGTGTGCTTGGTCATGCACCAGAAACAGAAAGATCCCCAATTTGTGTTGTACATCCTGGTCGTTAATGCTCGCCGAGAGGCCTGTATGGTAGAAATCACCCGCCCCGAGATATTGGGCATTGGTCCTTACATGATACACCCTTTCTCTGACAGGCGGGCATGGCAGTCAGGAGTGGGACTCAGACCCCGTCTGAGTTCTGGTAGGACCGAGTCTGCTGAAGAAATAAGTCCCGCCTCTTCCTGTGACTTTCAGTTTTGAGACAACGATGATGCAGACTGACATATCTAGTGAGACATAAATAAGAAATTAGAGGCCCCCACCCACACAGCCCGGGGACAGCCCCAAGCAGGGTGGGGCTGACTGCCATGCCTACCTGTCAGAGAAAGGGCATATCAGATAAGGACCAACCCCCATTCTCCTAACATCGGGAATGGCAGTCAGGAGTGGGACATACCAAAGTCCAGTGTCCAATAGGGAGGGAGTGGGCTGGCCCCACAGAGCTGTATCCACATGGATGCTTTGGAGGACCCTTCTGCCAAATGAAGCATCTGCCAACGCAAAAGAATCCAGGCAATAGTGTCGGATAAAAGGTGTTGGGGAAGACCAAGTGGCCACTCGGCATACTTCCTCCATGGATGCCCGAGTAGACCAGGCAGCAGATGTGGCAGCACTTCTGGTCGAGTGCGCTGTGATGTTGGGAGAAACTGGAAGAGAGTGCTCTTCGTAAGCCAAAGAAATGCAGGCCCTGATCCATCGCCCTAAGACAGGAGCCGTAACTTTGTAACCCATGGTGGCTGGCTGGAAGGAGACAAACAATGTCTCTGTTTGCCTGAACGATGAAGTACGGGCAATATAGATCCAGATGGCTCGACGAACGTCTAAAGTGTGCCAGAGTTTTTCCAGCCGGTGGCGAGATGAGGGGCAGAAATTAGGAAGCACCAATTCCTGGGACTGGTGAAAAATGGAGTTAATCTTTGGGATGAAGGCTGGATCCAGGTGGAGCACAACCCTGTCTGGATGTATAATGCAGAGATCCTGATGAATCAAAAGGGACGCCATCTCCGATATATGTCGGGCGGAAGTGACAGCCACTAGGAAGGAGACTTTAAAGACAGGAACCGCAGGAACACTTCATGTAAGGGCTCGAAGGGAGGTTTGGTGAGAGCCGATAAGACCTTATTAAGGTCCCAGGAAGGGAAGCAATGGACAACCGGAGGTCGTAGATTGGTAGCTCCTCGCAGATATTGCCGAATGAGTGGATGCTTGGAAATAGACTCAGAGGAACCACATGACAGCATGGAAGAAATAGCTGCAATCTGGCGTCAGAGAGTGTTCAGTGACAGTCCTGATTCAAAGCCATTCTGCAGAAATTCCAGAAGGCAGAAAACCAATGCGGAGGCGGCTACTAGTTTCCGTCGCTTATACCCTCCAGGTAGCCTCATAAATATGATTTGTGGAAGATCAACAGGAGGCCTGGATGGTATTGATTACGCCTCAAGACAAAGGGGCCCCTTCTAGGAGGAACCGCTCAATCTTCACACGGCTAGCTGGTACCACTGCGGATCTGGGTGTACGAGAGGGCCCTAAATGAGGGCAATTCGATCGTCAGGAATCTTCCAGGGCCAGTCCACCGAAAGAGACACCAGGTTGGCAAACCAGGGACTGTGATGCCAGTGAGGGCCCAGAAGAATTAATTCTGCCTTCTCCTGCAGAAGTTTCCGGATTACCTTGGGTATTAAGGGAAGGGGAGGGAAGGCGTAAAGGAGAAGCCCCACAGGCCAAGGACTGTGTAAGGCGTCCACTGCCTCTGCCCCTGGAGTGGGGAATCTGGTGAAGAACTGTGGAAGTTGATGGTTGGTTCCGGATGCAAACAGGTCCACTGTGGGTGGGCCAAAGCAGATTGTCAATTCCTGGAACAAGTGAGGAGGAAGGCTCCACTCTGCTTGGTCGATCGGTGTTTGGCTGAGGGAGTCGGCCTGGATGTTTGCCACTCCTGAAATGTGTGTGGCTCGCAGAGAGGTCAAGTGGGCTTCTGCCCAGAGCCCCAGGTGCTGAGCCTCCCACATAAGGGCTGTTGAGCGGGTGCCCCCTAGTCTGTTCACATGCGCCTTGGCTGAGATGTTGTCCATCAGGACCAAGACATCCTGTCCGAGGACCTGGGACCTAAAGCTCTGAAGAATGAAGTAGATGGCTCATAGTTCTAGAACATTGATTTTGAGGCTTTGATCCTCTAGTGACCACTGACCTTGAGCCATGTGAGGACCTAGGTGGGACTCCCAACCAGAGAGGCTGGCGTCCATTGTTAGAATCAGCCGATGGGGTTCTTGGAACTTGCTGCCCTTCGTGATGGCCTCTGATGTCCACCAGTCCAGGGATTGGAGCACAGAGGGAGGCAACAATATCCGTGATGCGGAGGTACTCCGATAGGACCGTTGGAAAGGTAGGAGGAGCCATTGTAGGTCCCAGCTGTGGAGACGAGACCAAGGTATAATGCCAAAGGTAGACACCATTTTTCCCAGAAAGCGAGACAGAGAAAGCAGAGGGGCAGAGTGCCGCCTGCAAATGAGACCTGCCAAGTTGCTGAGACTGGATTGGTGGTCTACCGATAGAAAGACCTCTGAGGTGACGGTGTCAATTACTGCTCTCAGATGTTGGAGACGAGTGGAGGGAGTTAGATGACTCTTTGCCCAATTAATAGAGAAGCCATGTTGTTGAAGAATTTGGAGGGAAATGCATAAGTCGCGCTGAGCCTGGTCAGCCGACTGAGACAGGATGAGAATATCATCCAGATAAAACAGAACTCTAATTGGAATTGTACTGATGTGGCCCATAAGGGCTGCCATAATTTTGGTAAAAGCTCTGGGGGCAGATGACAAGCTGAAGGGAAGTGCCCTATATTGATAATGTGTTCCATTATAGTAAAACCAGAGAAATTTGCGGTGATCCAGGAGGATGGACACATGAAGGTAAGCTTCAGTTAAGTCTATGGATGCAAGCAGACCCCCTTGGCAAATGCATAGCAAGATAGTGTGTAGGGACTGCATCTTGAATCGACAATAGACTATGTGTCAATTCAGAGATTTTAGATCAAGAATAACCCTCCAGCCCCCCGAAGGTTTCTGTACCAAGAATAGCTGGGAATAAAACTCTTGCCCGTGCTGGGCTGAGGGAACTGGTTGAATGGCCCTGACGGTCAAGAGGTGTTGGATAGCCAAGTCAACCTGAGCCCATTTCGACCTGTTAAGGGAAACAGGGCAACATAGAAACAGCTTCAGGGGACTAGAGTGGAATTCGAGTGAGAGACCAAATCTGATAGTATCTTTAATCAAAGAGTCAGAAATTGTGGAGTCCCATATATCTACGAAATATGCTAGGTGGCCTCCAATTAACGAGGGAAGGGAAAAATTAACGTGCTCATCGGAAGGGGCGTCCCCTCCCTCGAGAGGCCCTCTTAACGGGGTAATGAGGGGCCTGTCTAACTTGATTATC
Source organism: Stegonotus admiraltiensis (assembly GCA_032468215.1). NCBI lineage: Eukaryota > Metazoa > Chordata > Lepidosauria > Squamata > Colubridae > Stegonotus > Stegonotus admiraltiensis. The sequence continues at coordinate 8,313 of JANHZT010568594.1, read as the reverse complement.
CTGCTGGTGACTTGCTCGGGACTGAAAGGGCCACTGGAAGTATTGCTGAAAGTAGCCGGTGTCGGAGCCATGAAAGGATTGGGTTCGAAATGATCTGGATTGTCTGGCGTCTGACCGTCAAAATAGAGTAGGCAAAATCTTGCACCGATCCCTTGTTTTGATGAGAAATGGATCGAAGGGGAGCCCAAATAATTTGTTGCCCTCATACGAAGATGAAGCAAGATGCCATTTATTGTGAACGTTGGCCTGCCAATGTCTGAGCCATAGCAACTGGCGAGATGTCACTGAAGAGCCGATAGCCTTGGCTGAGAATCTAGCAGCATTGAGCATAGCATCAGCTGAGAACTCCACAGCCGCTAGAATTTTGTTTATATCCTGGTGGGATCTGATGTCCGCAGCTGGTATACGGCCCTGGAGTTGCCTAAGCCAAAGAATTGTAGCTCTATTGAAAAATGAGGTGCCGACACAGCCTGGACTGACCACACTGAGGCCTGGTGACCCTTTATAAGAGTCCTTTCAGCCTTCTTGTTCTCAGGATGCAATGACTCCTCAGAGGGTCCTGTCACTGGAGACGAAGAGGAGAGATCTACAACTGGAGCATCTACAGAAGGAACTTGCAACAAGTTAGAGAAATCAGTGGCCATGTTGTAGAAATGTTTATTGAGACCATTAGGAACCAGACTGGAACTGGGAAATTTCCACTGTCTCAGGACCACATCCAAAAATAATTTAGGAGCTGGAACCATTTCTGTTTGAACTGAAGGCTCTTCGAACAGCGAAGAATTGGGGTCAACTTCTGCAGCTGTTTCCTGAGCTCTAGCAGTGGATGTCCCAAGGCATGTGGTGGTCTGAGCCTTGAACAATAATGAAAGAAACATCTGAGGCCTAAACAGGCCAACAAAGGAAGGATGATCGGGTTCCGATCCTTTGTCCTCTGATAAATCCTGCTCTAGAACAATCTCCCCTTCATCTGAGACAGAACCCTGGCTGTCTTTAGAGGGGGACTCTGCTCGAGGTTGGTGACTTCTAGAATCTTCAAGAGGCTGTGACCTAAAGGAGTGACTGTGCCGACTAAGATAATCAGATACTTATGAAGAGGCCCTCTGCTGGAGGCCCTGGGCAATGCCCTGTTTGATAGATTCTGATATTAGACTAGCCAAAGCCGGAGAAATCTCTATAAGATGCTCCTCCCCCAGATTGGGAGCTGTAGATGGGTGTGCTGTTACATCACCCCTAATATCCTGGGAAACTGAATGCTCTGGAGAGGCCGAAGGATGGGCCTTGGGAGAGACTGAGGGAAATACAGAGGTCGTATCCTGATGAGGAGCCTCATCTTGCACAGAAATGTCAGGAGATAGAGATGAAGTCTCTGCTGCCTGAGCCGGAGTCCTGACCGGGTGGGGGGAAGGAGGAGGTAAGGAAGCAGGGGCCTTAGTTGCAGATAAGGGCCTAGGTTCCATATCAGTGTTCACTTTAGCCTCATGGAAGGCCTGCTCCATGGCTTTGTGCTGCCTCTCCTCATCTTTGGATTGTTTAGAGGAGCTGGAGGACTTTGGCGGCCCAACAGGAGGTGGGTCCCGGACCTTAGCGGTTTTTGAGTGGGGTTGGACCTCTCCAGAATCTGGCTCATATTTTCTCTTTCCCTTGGCACCCCAAGTGCAGGAAACTGTTAAATGACTTGTGTCCACCATTTTAAATGAACTTGAGGCGATCGCCAGTCTTACCCCCCACACACACCAGAAATCCAAAGAGGCCTTCTGTGCCTCTACTCACTGCACCAGAGAGTAAATGGGAACGGAGATTAGATCATTCCAAGATGGCGGTGCTTCATGGGGGGGTGTTCTTAAGAGCCGCTAGCTGCCTGGCTCAGCATGATTCCAATAAGTGCGGGACCACTTCGTGCTATTCCGGCTGCAGAGCAAGGCTCGAGTCGCAGCAATCACACCCGCTGGATCATTAGCCTGCAGGGTGTCTTCAGCAAGTGCAGCGGATCAAGCTCATGTGCGCAGCCGGAGGGGCTGCCAGTTGGCAGTCCAAACCGCTAAGCAGTCTTCAGCAGAGATAGGCAATAGCCTTCACATTGGAAAGGTTGTTAGGGATCAACAAATTAGCAATTGAAGAGTCTAAGACAGAGCGCTAGCTAGACACGTCTGTCCTAACTAGACTGAGTCAAAAAACTGAAAGTCACAGGAAGAGGTGGGACTTATTTCTTCAGCAGACTTGGTCCTACTGGAACTCAAACGGGGTCACCTCCCACTCCTGACTGCCGTTCCCACTGTTAGGAGAATGTCCGTGTTCAGGAGGATCCTCTCAATGCCAGATGGTCAACTGGAGCTACTGAGGCTTTGGATGCAATATGACCCCTGGCTGAAAGAGATCCTGTCTCCTGGAATCGTCCAGGGACGGGCGACAGAGAGGTTCACTAGGTCCACAAACCTGGACCTGCGAGGCCAATGTGGGGCAACTAGCAGGACGTCTGCCTTCTACATCAGCATCTTCCAAAGCACTCTCAGTATGAGAAGAAGGGGGGGAAAGGTATACAGGAAGCCCAGAGGCCAAGGGCAGTGGACAGCGTCGACATCTTCTGCCTCGGGGCATGGAAACCGAGCAAAGAACCATGGTAGTTGGGTGTTGTCCGGATGTGCAAATAGATTGAGGACCAGGTGACTGAACCTGACTGACTGTTCGCGGAAGAGAGAGGGATGGAGATGCCACTGTGCATGATCTATTTGCTGCCTGCTGAGCCAGTCCGCTTGAATATTGGCAGTGCTGAGGATGTGCTCCACTGTCAGAGATAAGGTGTGCTTCTCTGCCCAGGTGAGAAGCTTGGTTGACTCCTCCATGAGTGGCACAGATCACATACCTCCCTTGCAATTCACATGCACCTTCACAGTCACGTTGTCTGTGAGGACCAGGACATGGTGACCTGCTACGAAGGCTTGAAAGTATTGAAGGGCAAGCCTGACTGCTCGAAGCTCGAGCCAGTTGATGTCATTGAGTAACTCTGCTGGAGACCATCGGCCCTGTGCGACATGGGACTGGAGATGGGCACCCCACCCCAGCAGGCTCTCATCCATTGTTAAAGTCACTCTTAGTGGCTCCTGGAAGAAGCAGCCATTGAGATCCACCAGTGAAGGGACAGCCATACCTCCGATGTGAGTTGCACCCGTGACTTGGAATTGCTGCGATGAGCCTTCTGGTACGGTAGGAGGTACCACTGCAATGGCTGGGATGGAATCTCACCCAGGGTATGATTGCTATGCACGAGATTATCTTCCCGAGCAATGTTGCAAGGAAAATCAGTGGCACCGACGGGAGTGGAAGTATCTGATGCACCAAAGAACAGATGCTGTGGTGGCAGTCTTCGGACAGAAACACCATGCCTTGTGCTGAGTCTATCACCACACCGAGATGTAAGATGCAGGTGGTCGGGTGAAGGTGACTTTTCTCGAGGTTCAAAGTAAAGCTGTGTATCTGCAATGAATGTGTCATGGCGTTGAGATCCTGTAAGGCACGGTCGGGTGAGGACAACAGGATGAGGATGTCATCCAGATAGCAGAGGAGCCATATGGGGAGCTGCTGGAGAGAAGCTGCCATGGAGGCAAGCATTTTCATGAAGGTCCTGGGGGCCGATGAAAGGCCGAATGGCATGGCCCGATACTGAAAATGTCAATTGGCATATGTGAATCGGAGGAAGCGTTGATGCGAGGCGCAGATGGGAATGTGCAGGTAAGCTTCCTTCAGATCGATTGATGTCATCAGATCTCCCGGACGGATGCAATCTAATATTGACTGTAGAGATTGCATCTTGAACTGGTGGTAGATTATAAATTTGTTTAATTCTTTGAGATCTAGGATCCCCCTCCAAACCCAGGAACTCTTGGTCACCAGAAGGAATAGAAGCCGGTCCCTTGATGTTCTGTAAGGACTGGCTCTATAGTGCAAATGTCCAGAAGGTGTTGAATTTCTGCATTCATCAGCCTCCTCTTGTCTGGGTTTGCCGAAATGGGGCATTGGATGAACCTGTTTGGAGGGTTGGAGTGGAATTCCAAGGTAAGTCCCAGTTGTACAGTTTGTAGGACCAAGGCGTCCGTTGTGGTCAGTTCCCATCAGTCTCTGAAAAGATGAAGATGGCCACCAATGGGAGCAGCAGATCGACAGTCACTTCCCCCTTCAGAAGGGCCTGCTGGCCGATCTGCGGGAGGGTTTCTTGTACGGGGGCTGCCTGCGACCTCTCTCTCAAAGATTGGACCTGTCCGAGGGTTTGCCAGACCCCTGGGAGTAGGAATAGTAAGGATATGACCCGCTGGGTCTGGAATCAGTCTGAAAAGGCAGCCAATGATAATATGGTGTGGACCTACGGTCCTCCCGTCTATACAAGGAAGACATCATTTTGTGTTTATCTTTATCTTCGATCAAGATAGGATCAAGCACGTCGCCAAAGAGGTTGGATCCTTTAATTGGCACTGATGCCAGCTGCCACTTGGATTTGATGTCAGACCTCCAATGGCGAAGCCAGAGGAGGCGACAGGAAGTGACAGAAGAAGTGAGAGCTCTAGAAGCAAACTTTGCCGCATCTAAGGATGCATCGGCAGTGTATTCCATGGCCGCTAACAATTTATTTATGTCCTGGTGCCGCCGTTTGTCCTCTGGAGAAAGACGGTCTTGCAGCTGATGGAGCCAAATTAACGAGCTGCGGCTAAAGAATGAAGTCAATGTGGCAGCCTTAATCACCCAAGCTGCTGCCTGGTGATTTTTTCTGAGAACAAGCTCCACCTTCCTGTCCTCGGAATGCAGACAATCTGCGACATCGTTAGACAACATTGAAGAAGAAGTAAGCTGGGCCACTGGAGCATCAACAGATGGTGGATGCAATAGATCTTGCAGGATAGGGGCCAAACAATAGAGCTTCTTGTCTAGAGTGTTTGGTATGGCTGAGGAGCCTGGAACACCCCATGGGCATTGGACCACCTCTGAAAACAATTGTAGGCATGGTATAAAGTCCTTTTCCGCCCTCGAAACCATGAACAGACCATCATGTGGACGAGAAGCATCTGAAGACTCGGGCTGTACATCAAGGGGCATCCAAGTTGGTCGATACCATGGCCTTGTGTAGCAAGGATTTGAAGAGGGATGGCTGGAAATGTCTGGTCATAGGAGGTCTATCTGAGGCCAGACCTTCGTCTTCAGAGAATTCCATGTCCCTGTGGTCATCATCGTTCCAAAGCGAGTCCCCCCTATGGACGGAATCTTGATAACCAGAGTACTCCTGGTGATGGTCCCAGGCAGTTGGTAACAGTACCGGAAGACGCGGCAGAGCAGATGGAGGGTGGACTGATGAAAGAGATCCTGCAGCTAAAAATCTAGTGATAGTTTCTACAACTATGGACTGAACATCAAGGGGTAGGTTTGAATGGAGATCTTCCCCTGTGTGGAGGCCCGCTGCCGTGGGCATGAAGGTGGTCTCAGATGCGGGACATGCCATTGTCAGCCAGGGAGTAGGCTCTGCCCTTGGGCAGAACAGGATACCTGTTGGAACTGTCAGAACCACATTGTCCATAGGTTGACGTATTGCCATGTCTGACACAAGGTTAGTATCTGCCATAGCAGGCGCAGAGGCATTAATTGCGTACTCCAGCACCCCAGAGATGGACACTGACACGCCCTGTAGTCTTGATGGTTGGGCCCTTTGCTGTGCCAGTTCAAACTGACGTTCCAGGACCATGTGCCTTGGTTGCTCAGCCTTGTTGGATGTTGTAGGCTGTTTGGAGGCCTGTGAGGCCTGTGGGGCCTGTGGGACAGGCACAGATGTAGCATGTGCAGCCCATTTACTGGCCCCCCTAGATTTCTTAGGGGGGGAGTGGAATGGTTGTGACAGGGTTTTCAGGTTGCTCCAAGTCGGAGGACAACTCAGGGTCAGCCATATTAGTTCCGGAGTTCAATCAAGATGTTGTACTTATTTCAATATATATATATATATATATATATATACATACATACATATATACATATATATATATACACACACACACACACACATATATATATATATATATATATATATATATACATACACATATACACATATACATACACACACACACACACACACACACACACACAGTATCATCTATACAATAATAATTTTTCAAAAAAATATTTTTTTTTGAACTATATACAAGTTTTGGCAAGTCTCCTAATCCTAGGAGCTACCATGTTATATAGGTGAGGTATATAACTTTAATCAGCACAACAGCGCAAAGTTCAACAGCCTGTTAATTGAGGTGTTGGAGTCAGCAGCTTTTCAAAATGGTGGCCTGGTATCCGGGCACCAACAATCCGCCCACTGACGACCTCCCACAGCCCGCGTTGATCAAAGCGCTCCAAAGCAGTCCTTTATGAAAGGGCCAACCAGGATCCTTGCGCTCCTCAATAAGAACCATTCCTGCTTCTTATGAGCAGTACCGTCATTAGCTCAATTGACAGGAGAATATCTTTCTGACGGGCAATTCAAAAATGGCGCAGGGCGGGAAACTGCCGCTGGGTGTCTCCGCAGCCGGCTTGGCAAACTACAAGATGGCGGCAGGTGGGAAAACAAGCCTCTACTCCGAACACCATTTCAAGAGCCAGGAACAGTCCATTAGGTTGGAAATTAAGTCCGGCGCTTTTCCATGAACAGGGGAGCTGCGCGAGCACTTCATACCTCGCTCCCAGTGCAGCAGACCCAACAATTGACAGGTGGCAGTGACTCTGGAGCTGCCCGAACTGGCTGACAGTCAAGTGGGATTGATGTGGTGGTGGCAGTTGTGCTGGCAAGCCGGGAAACCAGCGCACTCACCAACAGCAATAAGTAGGGACAGAGATGGCCCTGTAGGGACAGAGTTCTGTAATGGTCTGAATCAGTTCGCAAGGATATCAGGGCAAGCCCCTGGAGCCCCAGGGCACTCACCACCTTGTCAGCCAACTCAATGAAACAAGTCCAGAAATATAAATTATCAAGAATGATTTTGTCCAGGAGGATAGGTAAGCAAATAGCAATCCAAATCGAGGAGATATTAGTCTATTTGCTAGAGCAGACCAAAAAACAGTCTCTTCAGCTCGACTGAGTGAACAAAACTGACCTCAGCCGAGCACAGGAGGCATGACCAGAAAATTTAAACAAACATACACTCAGTCTCTGGCTAATAGACTAAGAATAAACCACACTTTGGAACTTCCAAGCAGTGCACTGGAGAACTTGTCAGTTTTTCATGCAAAAAGCATGAAAATGTTACATGAAAAACCAATAAATGAATGGAAAGTTGTGTTATTGATATCAATAAAAAGATAAATTTATGATGATTGGTGTATTGCTATATCATTGCTATATCACATTTTGCAGAAATGTTATGGAGTATAATCGCACATCCCCTTTGTAATTTTGAATTATTTTGATGCAATTTTGACCTGAAGCTGTACTTGCATCGTGATTTTGTAACCAACTACTTAAAGAGACCAAGATTTTAATATGACACATATATTGTCATCCTGACCAAATCTCCAACTGCTGCAAAGAACCATGTGCCAGGGTGTATTAAAAGGAGCTATTGTGAGCCACTGGCTGAAGATTACTCACTCACTGCTCTAATATAATCCCTGAGTGATTGTGAATTTGTGCTGTAAAAAAAAATCTCTAATTTATGCAAGAATTGATGGAACAATTTTATTATACTTCCTCTTTTTATTCAGGGTTCTTTGGCTCCAAGTTCCCATAATTCTTGTCTTATAAAACCTGAAATAAACAGGACTTCAGAGATGAATGAACAAATGTTTGTTGCATTAGAGCTAATCGAGGGCTTGTGGATTGGCTTTCCAGAAAACAACAGAAAAGCAACCCTACCTCTAATCAATGTCATCAAGCTCAACTTCTGGCAAACTGTACTTTTATCACATTGCAAATAAGAATGCAGTGTACATATTTTTCCCAAGTATATATTTTTTTAAATATGCACAAAACTCCAGCTGTTAATAGAGTCTGAACATGGAGAATGTGTGTCAGAAAATACTACGCAGGGGGCAAATGTGTACTTTTGAATTGTATTTTGTAGTTGTTAGTTGCGAAGTCATGTCTGACCCATCACGACCCCATGGACAACGTTCCTCCAGGCCTTCCTGTCCTCTACAATCCCCTGGAGATCATTTAAGCTCATGCCTACTTCAGTGACTCCATCCAGCCACCTCGTTCTCTGTTGCCCGATTCTTCTTTTGCTCTCAATCTTTCCCAGCATTAGGCTCTTCTCCAGTGAGTCCTTCCTTCTCATTAGGTGGCCAAAG
>JANHZT010564339.1:0-13031 GCA_032468215.1 Stegonotus admiraltiensis | reverse complement strand
ATGGGCGGGCACACTCTGGACTTAGTTTTTGTCTCTGGTCAGTGGTTGAGTGGCCTTGATACAGGGGATATAGCCATTGAACCCTTGTCATGGTCTGACCACTCTCTCCTTTGGCTTGACTTTCTAAACACTACACCCCGCCACAGGGAGGCGGAACCAACTAGGTGGTTCCACCCCAGGTGCCAGATGGATCTGACAGGTTCCAGATGGAGCTTGGGCCATTTCCTGAGATTCTGGCTCACGACTTGGCTGAAGACTTGGTGGCCACCTGGGATAGTGTGGCTGCCAGGGCTTTGGACCACGTCGTGCCTTTGCAGCCTCTGACCCGTCACCAAACTCTTTGAGTGAGGGTGTTTTGCCGACTGCCCTGAAAGAAGCGGTGGTGAGGCCCCTCCTCAAGAAGCCCTCTCTGGACCTGGCTGTTTTAGCTAATTATCGTCCGGTCTTCAACCTTCCCTTCATGGCGAAGGTTGTTGAGAGTGTGGTGGCACGACAGCTTCCACAGTTCCTGGATGAAGCTGTCTATCTTGAACCGCTCCAGTCCGGCTTCAGACCTGGGCACAGCATGGAAACAGCATTGGTCGCATTGGTTGATGATCTCTGGAGGGCTTGGGATAGGAGTTGCTCCTCTATCCCAGTCCTGTTGGATCTCTCAGCGGCTTTTTAATACCATTGACCATGGTATCATGTTGCGCCAGTTGGAGGGGTTGGGGGTGGGGGGCACCGTGTTGCAGTGGTTCTCCTCCTATCTCTCTGACCCTTCCAAGACTGAGTGGCTGTGGTTTCCAACGTCCCGATATAGCCAGCTGGTGCCATCACTGGTTATTGGGGGTGAGTCATTGGCCCCCACAGAGAGGGCTCGCAATTTGGGCATCCTCCTGGATGCATGGCTGTCTTTAGAAGAGAATATGATGGCCGTGGCCAGGGGGGCTTTCTATCAGGTTCGCCTGGTATGCCAGTTGCATCCCTTTCTGGATCGGGACTCCTTAAGCACTGTGACTCAAGCACTCATCACTTCCCGCCTGGACTACTGTAATGGTCTCTACATGGGGCTCCCCTTGAGGTGCACCCGGAGGCTCCAACTGGTCCAGAATGCGGCTGCTCAGGGGATTATGGGAGCAATGAGGCGCTCCCATGTGACACCTCTCCTGTGCGAGCTGCACTGGCTTCCGGTGGTCTTCTGGGTGCACTTCAAGGTGTTGGTGACTACCTTTAAAGCACTCCATGGCTTAGGGCCTGGTTATCTGCAAGACCGCCTTCTGCCACCAATAGCCTCCCACAGGCCAGTTCGCTTGCACAGAGAGGGGCTCCACAGGGTGCCATCGGCCAGACAATGTCCGCTGGTGACCCCCAGGGGGAGACCCTTCTCTGTGGTGGCACCCACTCTCTGGAATGACCTACCCCCTGGGATACGTATGATCCCGGACCTTCGGACTTTTCACTGGGCCCTTAAGACTCATTTGTTTCATCTAGCTGGGCTGGCTTAATCCCATCTCTCGGTTTTATTTTTATTCTGATTTTAATTGGGGTGTTTTTAATTTGCCGGCCAAAATTGTTTAATGTCTTTTAAATTGGTTTTTAATTTTTGTATGCTCTGTTTTATCTTGGCTGTTCACCGCCCTGAGTCCTGTTGGAGAAGGGTGGTATAAAAATCAAATAAATAAATAAATAAATAAATAAATAAATAAATAAATAAATTCAGTTGGTAAACCACACGGTCCTTGCACTTTCCCACGTTGTTGTCTTTTTATTGCTTCTGTTAATTCCTACATTGTTATTCTTTCTTCTAACATTCCCTAAAACCAAATATTTTAGTTAAGTCTGATTTTTCCAAATAACTTATTATCTCTTCATCCAGAATCTTCTCTTGAAAATAAAGTTTTTTATAATATTTTTGAATTACTTTCTTCATTTCTATAGTGTAGTTTCCCTTCTTCATCTTGTAAGTGTTTTATGATTTTCTTCTCCTTCTCCCTCTCTCTTTTTTTAAATTTATATGCTAACCACCTTCCTGGTTTATTTGCATTTTCAAAAAAATTCTGCTTAGTTGCTCTCAATTTATTTGCTAATGATTCCTGTTCATTTAAATTTATTTCATGTTTTTTCAATTCCACCAAGTTCTTATTTTTTAATGTCTTTTTCTAATGTCTAAATTCTTATAATCCTCTTCCAATCTTATCTGTTTTTGCCTTTTCTTTTTATTTGTTTTTCCCAAATACGTTATTGCCAGACCTCTAATACATGCTTTCATCATATCCCATACATTCTGAAATGATGTGTCCTCTTTTTTATTTATTTTAAAGAAGAATTCTAATTCTTTTTCCATAAACTTCTGAAAGTCCTTTTCATTTAATATAGTTGCATTCAAAGTCCATCTTGTCTTTGTCTTTTTCCTTTCCATATTATTGCCATTGGGCTATGATCTGCCCAAATATTTGAACCAAATATTACTTTTTGTACAGTGTCTATAAGTTCTGTTGACATCCATATCATATCTATCCTTGACCACAATAAATGTCTATTTGAGTAAAAAGTATATTGGTTCTCTTTCAAATGTTTTTGTCTCCAGATATCTTGAATACTCAGTTCTTCTCTCATTGTAAAAAAGGATTTTGACAATGTTCTTCTGGATTTTTTATTTGTCTTCACTGTTTTGTAATCCAAATCTGCATCTCTTACAGCATTAAAATCACCCATTATACATACATTTTCATAGTCCAGTTCTATAATTCTCCTGTGTAATCTCTGATAAAATTCTTCTTGCTTTTCATTTGGTGCATATAATCTCTCAGAAGTATTTGTTTAAAGTTCATTTTTATTTCCACCATCAGAATCCTGCCTTCTTCATCATCAAAAAGTAATTTAGGTTCTAATTTTTCTTTAATATACAACACCATTCCTCTTTTACTTTGTTGTATCAATTATGTAAATAAAATTTCTAACTTTGGATATTGTAGTAATTTTAAATATTGTTTTCTAATATGTAATTCTTATAGACATATAATGTCCATCTTCAAGCTATTTAATTTGGTTAATGTTCTATTTCTTTTTATTGCTGCATTCAGTCCATTTACACTTAAAGATACTGCTTTAATTTCTTCTTCAATGTTTTACTTGGTCCTAGTTTTTAATTTCATCACCCTTGTCTCTTTCTGTTCCATTGGATCTTTAGATCTTGCCCCTTCTCTTAATGCTCTTTCTTCTTTTGCTTTTCCATCTTTGTCTGTCTCTTCATCTTTTTGCTATGTCACTCCTACTGCTCCAAAATCTTCTTCTAATGGTCCACAAAATTGTTGATAAAATAATTTTCCTTTTTCAATAGAATCAAGTCTATGTCTTTGTTCTTGCCATGTCACCAAAATTCCTTCTGGTATTAGCCACCTACTCCTTTAAATATTAAAAATTTTGTTAAGAATTGATATTCTCTCCTCAGATCCCTAACTCTCCTAGGTATTTGTCTTAAAACCACAAGTTCTTTATCTTTATGTTTCAGTGCTGTAATTCTTGCTGCTTGCAATATCTCTGTTTTCACTGACTTCTTTGTAAATCTTACATGTACTTCTCTTGGTAGTTTATTCCTCATTGCATATCTTGTATATACTCTAAAAGCTTCATCAATCTCATTTAAAAAGTTTCCTTGGATTGTTCCAAAGCTTCCAACAGAATCTCAGCAATCACCTCAGGTAAATTTTCACTTTTTTCTTCCTCTATATTTTGAAATCTTAAGTAAAATTTCTTACCAAGGAGCCTTGGTACTACAGTGGACTAAAGCACTGTTATTAACATCTGCTGCTTGCAATTACTGCAAGTTCAAATCTCACCAGGCTCAAGGTCAACTCAGCCTTCCATCCTTTCTAAGGTGGGTAAAATGAGGACCCAGTTGTGGGTGCAATAAGCTGACTTTGTATAAATATACAAAAGTATGAAGGCTATTGCATAACACATTGTAAGCTGCCCTGAGTCTCCAGAGAAGGGTGGCATATAAATCAAAGCAAAAAAAAAGTTTGTTTGTTTTTTGCAGGTTAACTTTCAACAAAAGTACAATACTTTCACTCCTTTTAAAAAATTGTAGTTTCAAAGTTTCCATTTATCAATCACCACCATTCTATAACCAAATAGGATTCAATCTTCAATTTATCATCCAAATTCTTGTTATTAATTTTAAAGAAGCTGAAAGTTCCCCAAGTCCTTCTTAATCAGTAAAAATAAAATAAAATAAAAACTTCCAGTTTCGCTTTCCTTGCTGCCTAATTACCAGATGTGAGAGCAAATACATACTCGCTCTCACTCCTCACTTTCAGCAAGTCTTTTTCCACCCTATGTATCTTTCAGGTGAATTTAAAGGGAAACTCTATCTCTCTATCTCTCTCTCAAAAAAAGAAAAAATAGTCAAATCACTCTCACCTCGATGTCACACACTGTCTTTTTACTTCCTCTTCTGTTGCGGCCACCCCAGCTTCCTAGTGACTTGTATGGTCGCTTTTTGTACTGCCTGGTTTGAGGAGCTTCTTCTGGTCCAGAGAGGGAGTTTGTGATCTCCCTATGCTGACCGGTCCATGCTCCTCTTGTTTGTCATCCCTACAGGATGACTTAGGTCACTGGGGACCCCCGGACAGCAGAGATATCGATGGGTCCTTGAGAGCCCTCAAAGAGCCTGTCGTAATGCCACAACACTGGCCACACACCCGTGTTGTTTTTATTCTTGTTGTTTTTGGTTATATGCTTTCCTGGGTTGTATATGGTTGGGTTTTTTTTTCTTTGTATTTATTCTTATCGATAAAACACAATAAATATACAGTATAGAAAAACAATAAAGAAAATTCTACTTGACATCTCAATCTCATCAAAGCATGCATTTCTCTACATCATCATTGTTATTGTAATACGAAGGGAATTGTATACATTCTTTTTCTTTTTTTGTACTCTCTGAGATGGACTTTGAAGTCAAATACTCTCACATAGTCTATATTCAGTTTTGTTCTCATGGTATAATAGAAATGACATTGTCTGTATGTCCTTCACTGGTTAAAGTTCAGTATGACCAGAAATAAACTCTCAGGAGGTTTCTCAACACTAGATGTTTCACTACAAAAGAAATTAGTTTTGCACAAGAGAGAGAGAGAGAGAGAGAGAGAGAGAGAGAGAGAGAGAGAGAGAGAGAGAGAGAGAGAGAGAGAGAGAGAGAGAGGGAGAGAGGGAGAGAGAGAACTCGCTCTGTAACTCTTGAGTCATTCATTGCCTTCTCTATAATTATGAACTTCTTCAGCAAACTGGGGAATTCCCAGGGCTATTATTATTACTGACAGAGACTTTAAGCATCTCCTCTGGCCTTCAGAAATAGACGGACTATAGAGATAGAATAATATCCTAGGCTTGGCACTGAGGCTTTAATCTGCAGTTACCTGGCTATCAATCCATCACTTTGCTTTGCAGATCAAGGGTGTGCTAACAATAATGTGGGATGCGGGGAAGTCTTTTTTTTCACAAATGATTTTTTATGTAGCTGTAATTCTTGGTTTCCTCATATTACTCTTTCTCCCTAAGAGTGTTGGCCAAGTCCCAGTAGCAAAATGCAGGAGCACTGAGCCTGCATCAATTTCTCATAAATATTATCAAGCTGGAGACCTCATTGTTGGTGGCATAATTTCTCAGACCTTCGTTATGTCTGAAAGGATGTCATTCAGGCATCATCCCAGTAAGGATGATTTGGTAGAACACATGTGAGAAACTAGATATTTTAAAACTTCCTCCTACATCTTCTTACTTTCTTTTTATTTTCTGCACATGATATTTGACAGGGTATGATTTTGGTCACGTGTGAAGAACCAAGTATTTTTTAAATTATTTACTATAGCATCTGTTATTTTTCTTTAAAAAGTACCCCTTTCTGTTCAGTTTAGACTGATGGTGTTACTACGTCTTATAGTATAAATCATTTTAATGTTATTTCTTTACAGAATAGAATAGAATTCTTTATTGGCCAAGTGTGATTGGACACACAAGGAATTTGTTTTAGGTGTATATGCCCTCAGTGTATATAAGGAGAATAAAATACATTCATCAAGAATAAAAAGATACAATACTTAGTGATAGTCAAGGTTAGTAATAAGCTATCAAATCGTACTAGGAAACAAATAAAAACAATATAATTGAAAGATACAAACAACATGGTTATAGTAATAAGTGGGAAGAGATAGATGCTAGTAAGGAAGAGAAGAATAATAGTAATAATACAGTCTTAGTAAATTAATTAACAGTGTTGTGGGAATTAGTTGCTAAGCAGAGTGATAGCATTTGGGAAAAAAACTGTCCTGGTGTCTGGTTTGAAGTGCCTTATAGTGCATTTTGAGGGTAGAAGTTGAAACAATTTATGTCCAGGATGTGAAGGGTCTGTACCACAAGGCTAGTTGTTCAGCCTCCCTTCTTTATGCAGATTCATTATTGTCTTGAATGAGACCAATCACAGCTGTATCATCTGCAAACTTCAGTATTTTAAGAGAGGGATCTTTTGCGATGCAGTCATTGGTGTATAGAGAGAAGAAAAGTGGAGAGAGCACACAGCCCTGGGGGGCTCCTTTGCTAATTGTACATCATTCTTCTACTTGAACATAGGAAAGAAGAAAACTTTATTTCAGAACTAATTATACAGAGAATACGTAACTATTTTTTAAAATTTCATTGTAGATTATTGTCACAGAGCTACCAACACATTTTGGCTGTGGTTTTTGCTGTAAAGGAGATTAATAAAAATCCCCAGATCTTAACCAATATCACACTAGGCTTCAACATTTACAATAACTATTTTATTTCAAGATATACTTGTATTGCTGCTATGGAACTCCTCTCTACACCAAACGGATTCATCCCTAATTATAAGTGTCACAATCAGAAAAATCTGATTGCTGTCATAGGAGGACCAAGTTCTATTGAATTTCTTGATATGGCTACCATTATGACAGCTTACAAGTTTGTGCAGGTAAGTCCTTTGCTTAGCATATATTGGGGATTGAGGTGGGTTAACAATATTTTAATGTTCTAATATTTCATTGTGGACAATAAATTTCATTGAACTTTCTTTTGGAGAAAGTTTAACAACAAATGTAGCTTGGATAATCTCAGCTGAACTTTGGAAAGAGTATCCAAACATAACAAGTATCGCTGTCAAAGAAGTCATGGTATTATGTACATCACATTGGTATAGCATTCTTTTGTGACATCTTTGTAGCACTTACGTGGACAAGCTTGAAGTCTTCCCAAACATCTGTACACTCTAGAGCAACTGGCAAGGCATATGGTGGCCATCCATTCTGATTATGTATCCCACCCACCTCATCTTGGCTCTGATTGTCAACATCCAGCTTCAGTATCCAACTAAAATTCCTGGACCATTTCATTTCTGAAAAGCTTACTGTCTATTAAATACATGGCTTAGCAATGTCGAGGTAAAACTAACTCTGAGATCCTCAGGTCCCAGTTAATAGTATTAAACAATGATTTTCCCTGCCAAACCCCCAGGCCTCCATAAAGACCAAGTAAGCAATTTCCCTTTTTTATGGGAACCATCTGCCTCAACTGCACACCTGTTAAGATGTCCTTGAAAAGTTTCCAGAATCTCACAAGCTTCAGTGGAACTGTAGAAGTTTCATTTCTCTAGTTAACTCATTTATAATCAACACTTCCACTTCCTCATCTTTCTCTAATGGCAAGTAGAAATGACCAGGTACATAGCTGCCAAAGTTTCACTCTTGACAATGATAATCAGGGGTTCAATGCTGCTGGACTCTCCATGATCAACTTCTTAAAAAATTAAATTAACTGATTAAACTGAAACATTAATTAAATTCATTTCAGTAATATTATGTAGCATATTAATAAGTGGTAATTAATACAGTTATATTAAAATATACCAAAGACCGCCATTTACTGTGTGACTGGTATTTTTCATCACCTTGGGTTTTTTAGATTGCATATAGTTCTGTCCCAGAGACCAGTAGCATCACTCAAAGTCATTTCTTTTACTGGATGCTCCCAAAGGCCGATCATCAATATCATGGAATTCTCCAGCTCTTTTTGCATTTTGGCTGGACCTGGATTGGGATGTTGTACCTTAATATTGGCAACATAGCTGAGAACTTGCTGAGGAATGTTATTCCCATGTTTTCCAGAAGAGGCATCTGTTTTGAATTCATAGAAAAAATATCAAGTGAATTTCTCAGTGAGGATGAGAAGACAATGCGTACATCATACAACATTTTAAGTATTGTTTCGAAGAGTACAGCTAAAATAGCAATGTTTCTTGGGGGATTTCAGAGTATGCTGAATTTAAGGGCTTTGCTCAGAATTTCAGAATATAATGATATGCCATGTAATCCCAAGGTTTGGTTTATGACAGCAGAGGTAGACTTCTCATCCCTTCCTTTCCAAAGATATTGGGATCTTAATTTCATGCATGGCTCTATAACACTTGCAGTACATTCAAAACAAGTGTTGGCTTTCCAGAAATTTGTTCAGATGAGGAACCCAGTTTTAGATGACGAAGATGGATTTCTAATTCAGTTTTGGCAACAGATGTTTAACTGTTTGCCCCAAACTTCCATCACAGACAAAGAGGATGACAATATCTGCACTGGGGAGGAGAAACTAGAGACGCTCCCTGTATCTGTGTTTGAAACCAGCATGACTGCCCACAGCTACAGTATCTACAATGCTGTCTATGCAATTGCACATGCTTTGCATGCCATGTATTCTTTCCAAGACCGACAAAGAAGAATGATGAAAGAGATTTTCCTTGGTCAACTGTCATGGAGGGTAAGGAGAATAATTAGAACATTCCACTAGGTCCACCTATGGCATGCGTACGAGAGGTAGCATGTTCTTTGGGCACGCAAGCCATCACCAGCTGTTCTTCTGGGTTCCATCATGCACATGCACGCTGGACAGCTGTCCCCACATGCATGTGGAACCCAGAAGACAGCAGCTGGCTAGTGCACATGCATGTGACAGAACCTGGAGGTGCAGCTAGGCCGCCGCACGCATGCTCACTGGCCACTGCTCTCTTCTGGGCTCTGGCACACACTCCAGTTTCAGCACTCAGTGCCGAAAAGGTTAACCATCACTGCACAAGGTATATTGAAGCAGTAACATAGGATATGTATCAGCTTTTTCCTTTTTGAGCTGCTCGGGTATATAGTGACCTCTAGTAATTTTCACTATGTCCAGTGAAACTATGTATTAAAACTCAATACTCTTTCCTATTAGATCTGAATTTTACAATCTGAATTATTTTTTGTTTAGAAATGTGGTAATTCTCGATATTGAAGATTACTCCCATAAATAACTTGGTCATTCGTCTAAGGAAGAAATCCAACATGCTTTCCCATAAGAAATTTATAACGTCCTAGCAGCAATTAGCATACACAAAGCAAGTTAGGTATACTTTAAAGGGACATCTGGTTTAATAAAAATTTACAAAACTATTAAAATTCAAAAATGGGAATTTAACTTTTAACATTTGTTTCTGCCTGTATGAATTACCTCTCAAAACTCTGTGTGTTTGTGTCTGTGTCTTTGTCTGTGTCTGTGTCTGTGTCTCTGTGTTGCTCATCACACTTTCAACTTTTTTTCTAGTTTATAATTTGTCTATTTTAACCATCAAGAGTGTTCTATCACTTATAGAACACGTCATACAAATTTTCTCTATGTATAATATTCAACTCCAGGGACTTGTCCCAGTACTCACTAGGAGTCAATACTGACTCAAATGTGCATGTGCACTCACACTCACACATGCATGCACACATGCAGAGAAAGAGAGAGAGTGAGAGAGAGGAGAGAGACACACAGAGAAAACATTCACAATAAAGGTTTTCCCCTTGAAATTCCAATTATTGCTACCATAATCAAATTCAATATACATTTTATCATATAGCATTTGACCTTCTCAGATTCTGATTGATATTAGTGCTACAATTTATTCAGTATTTGGTAGGAAGGCAAGAAGTAGAAAGTACAAACATAAACTTATTTTTTTCTGTGTTTGACTTAGATATTCAGTAGTTAGTTTAGTTTAGTTTATTAAATTTTTATACCGCCCTTCTCCTGAAGGATTCAGGGCAGTGCACAGCCAACAAATAAAACCACAATATATAAATGTTAAAAAACATTAAAAAACATATTAAATTAGATAGTAGTTTATTTATTATTGTGTTGTTTCTTATAAGTTTTCTATTTTTGATAAATAGTTAGACTTCCTTAATGATGCATTATGTCATCTTTATAAAATTGATTTTTTTCAATATATGGCATTATTCTTCCTGTAAGAAGAAAAAGATACTGATATTGTTCGTTTCTGGAAGTGTAAATATTTCAGAAGTCATATTATTGAACTAGTAAATATTTTAATTGCTGAGTTATTATTAGCATTTTTTGAAAGAGAACTTTAGCTACTGACTGTCCTACAAATATATCTGTTTTCACTTCTTTTACTACTGTTTAGCTTCATCGCTTTCTACAAGGTATATCTTTTAATAACAGTGCTGGAGAAAAAATTTCTTTTGACCAGAATGGTGAACTCCTGGCAGGATTTGACGTCATAAACTGGATCACTTTCTCAAACCAGACATTTCTCAGAAAGACAGTTGGAAAGATAGACCCATCAGCAACCACTGACAAATGTTTGATGATTGATGAACATGAGGTGATTTGGCCCAGCTGGCTTAATCAGGTAGAGTCCATGTTATTTTAACTCCTGTTGCACTTCTTTCCCCACTTTTTCCCCACTGTCCCAAAAGTGTTACACAGCTCAAACTTTAATGTGAATGGCACAGATATTCAGACATGTGAATTGGTTTTTTGCCTGTGAAGCTTGTGAGAATTTGGCTCACAAAATTTAATTCATTGTAGGGTACCTATCTGTGTACAATTCCATTACCAAACTCTGTTGGATTCAAATGTATGTATGTATGTATGTATGTATGTATGTATGTATGTATGTATTATGGTTTTCGCCAGGATTTTCCTACATAAGTCAAGCTGTTATTGGAGCCATAGTTCAGTGAAATCCCAATTCATCATTTTCTAGGCCTTACTGTCAGTTGCAGGACTGCAGAAAATGGAGACGTTTGGAGACGTTTACCTTGCATCTATTGCTTTGCCTTGGTCAAGTTGTGTAGTCCATATGTTTTTGCAGTGTAGGAGTTGCAGATTGCAGGACAATTTTTTTCTGAAACCAAATTGTTCATTAGATAATAGGTTATTTATCTCTAGATGGAGGGTAATGGATTGGTTAATGATTGATTCCATGACTTTGCAAGTGATGCAACATAAAAAGGTCTGTAATTTTCAACTACACTGGGGTCTCCTTTTTTGAAGATAGGGATGACCGTGGCTAGTGACCATTGGTTGGGAAAGGAGCTAGTCCTGAAAGATATTTCAAAGATTATGCTTAGAGATTCTTCTAAGGCAGAGGAAAGCTTTTTTAAGAAGTAGGCACATAGTCCATCAAGTCCAATAGATAGAGATGGTTTTAGGCTGTGTAGTGCTTTTTCAACATCATCTTCTGTAAAATCGATTTGTGTTAGATCGTTGTGATTATTTGTGGTATGACTTGGAAATGTTGGGCATGAGCCATTGCTGTTTACAAAGACTGAGCTGAAGAATGTGTCAGCGTTCCAGGAAAAAAAAAAAGCTGACAGAATGTGATAAAGAGGTTGGCTTTAATGGCTACGTCATTACAGTCTTTACCGTTAGGTCCTTTTAGGGGTGGGATGGATCTCAAGTCTTTAAGTTTGTTGTTTACAAAATTATAGAAGGTGTGGGTGGAATTGATGCATAGAAGGTTTTCCTCTTGTTTGATGTGATAATTGGTGCATTCAGTCTTTATCTGGTGGCATAGGTTTTTGTAGCAGCTTTTAAAGTTAGCTACGTAGCCAGTTTTGTTTTTTCACCAAAGATATTTTTTTAATGGATTGGAGCTTCCTTATTGTTATGGGTAATTTGTTTTTCCTGGGTTTGGGGGTTATTAGTGGTACATATAGTTTAATGACTCTTTTGATTATAAGCAAGAAAATATTATAATGGTCTTTGGCAGTATTACAGCCAGTGAATAGAATTTGCCAATCAAGAGAGGAGAGGTCAGGGTCTATGAGATCATAGTTGGCTTTTTTAAAGTTATATTTGGCTATTCCATCATTATGCTGGTTAAGGACATATATTGGGACAAATAATAATTATTCTGTGGTCACTGTTGGAAAAGGGCTCTTTAATTTGTAGTACATAAATTGTGCTTAAATGGTTGCAGAAAATGAGATCAAGGCAGTTGTTGAGTCTAGTGTTGTTACTTACTAGTTGATCCAGTCCCAGATTAGTAACAGCATTGTACAGGATTGCATGTATTGGTTCATTTGTACATTTGTTTAGGGTCCAATTAATAAGTGGTAGATTGAGGTCACCAAGAGAGATAAGAGGGTGTGGGCAGGAGGCTGCCCACATTAGAAGTGGTTAACTTGTTCATATGTACAATGTCGTAATCAGGGGCTCTGTAACATAGTAAGAAGTGGAGTGTGATATTTAAGGACAGCTCACAGATGATGGTCTCAGGAAGAACGAGTTCATGTGTAACTTGAATATTTTTTAGATTTAGGGATTTTTTTTATCTAGAAGATAGCCACTCCACCACCTCTAGGGATTTCATGATTGGATCAGTAAACATGATAGTCTCTTACTGTGATAATGGAGTCAGGGAGGGATGTGCTTAGCCATGTTTCGCAGATAAATATGTCAAATATTTAGTATTTAGTAAGAAGAGGAATTCAGGCATTTTGTTTATGATGCTTCTTGCATTAATTAACTTGCATTTAAGGTCAGTAGTTGGTATATTTTTATTCAAAATTGAATAAAGGCATACATAAGGAAATAAAAACAAAATGTAATAGAAAACTACACCAGTATTATAGTTAACAAACAACAAGATTTTTAAAAATTTTAATTTATATGCCGCCCTTCTCTGGAGACTCAGGGTGGCTTACAATGCA